>CP139504.1:221224421-221348189 GCA_021014915.2 Artemisia tridentata subsp. tridentata
CAGGTGTTGGGTACTTCAGTACCCAAGAGTCGTTAAAACAAGATTTGAATACAAATTAAGCTAAGTGTAAATGTAACCGAAAACATCCTAAGTCACTGAGTGAACAGTCACTCAGTGAGTTACCTTCAAGATGCTCAGGACGAGTCTAAGAAGAAAGATTCACCACACAGTGAGGCGGTACTCACTGAAGTGTTACTTGAGACGAAGAAGAAGGTAATGGATCAGTGAGCTTTAGACAAGAGCTCACTGAACCCAGTCTCCTCAACAACAATAACTGAAGACTGAAGACAAATGCCTGAAGAACCTAAAGCCTGAATAAAAGGCGGGAAAGGAGGGAAGGTTTTAAGAAGATAAGAACAAGTCTTATCGGGGTCAGACAAACCATCCCTCAAGTGGCCAAAAGTCTAAGAAGTGTAAGGTCAGACACTCAAAGACTTAATGGCGCAATCCTATTGGTTCTTGGAAATGACAACTACTGTTGTAGTTGTCAGACACGCTTCCTATTTATTTATCTAGTTTTACTCTTCAGTACTCTTAACATGTTTGCCTATAAATAGCAAACAGATAGGAGAAAAGAGGGTAAGGTATTCTTGTGCATTTAAAGCTTAGACTTTCACAAATACCCCTTTTCTTCTACAAAGAGTAACCAATCCCTAAGATAGCTCAGTGGGTCGAATTGTTACCACTTAAGCATAGCTTGAGTTCAGATAGGAGACACCCTTGTCTATTCAATCCCAAGTGTTTGCTCCGCAAAACACTTGGGTAATAGATTCTTTGATTCATTTCTAATAAGAATTTAAACGTTGAAAATACTGTGTGTTTTTATATTAACGTTTCATTAACTGTTGGAAATAATCAATACATTGTATTAGTCATAAACACAAATAGATTAACTTTATAGTTAACTCTAAGCGTGTTAAAGGAACAACAAGTGGTATCAGAGCCTCTGGTTTATAAAATCTTTCAAAATTAACCAAGAGTGCTCAAGGTTTTTAAAACTAAGATCCTACTATGACTGATGCAAATGTGCCCCAGCTAGTCGACAAAAAGGGTGGAAGCTTTTCAGCTGTTGCCTTACGACTTGAAGCTGGTAAATTTAGCAAGTGGAAAAAGCGAATGCTTTGCTACTTGACCGGTATGTAACCATACTACATCTCTTGTGTCAAAGATGGTCCCTATGTCCCAAAGACTGCTGAAGGTCTAAACAAGCCTAAGGCTCAATGGACCATTGATGGGAGGAGGGTGGTCAATCAAGTCCAACGCATGAAAAGCATCATTATATCTTGTCTTCCTGACGATATAATGGAATCAGTCATCAACTGTTCAACAGCCAAGCAAACTTGGGATGACTTGATCAATAGCTTTGAGGGTCCCTCGGATACCAAGGAAAACAGGGTCATGGACCTGAAACTTGAGTATAATACTTTCAGGGCAAAAGACTCTGAAAGTCTCTCTCAGACTTATACCAGATACAAGACTTTGATAAACGAACTATCAAATAATGGTGTAGTTTTGTCTAAGCATGAGACAAATGTTGGCTTTGTCAACAGTCTCCCTGAGAAGTGGCTAAACTTCTCACAAGGCCTGAGGAATGCTAATCACATTCAGACTCTTGAGCTCCCTGAGATCTATGGGAAGTTTGTCTATGAAGACAACTTAATCTCAAGGAGATACCCTGACTCAAAAGCTCTTGAGTCCAAAAAGGCCTTGACCTCCACACCCATATCAACTGCTTTTTATACTAATGGTGTTGTGCAGGAATTTCAAGAGGATTCTGAGGATGAAATTGATGAAAGGTCTAGTGATTTGTACCTAAAAGATTTAAACTTGGAATTCCAAGAGAGGGCACTCCTTGCTAGTTCAAAACGTTTCATCAAAAGAAACCAGTCCAACTTTTCAAAAGGAAAAGCAAATGAAACCATTGAATGCTTTAATTGTGGTAAAAAGGGTCATTTTGCTAGGGACTGTTATTCTAAAACCATCTCAGAACCCTCTTACAAATTTTCAGGAAATAGTTCCTCAGGAACTAGCAAGTTTCAACCTAGAATGTTTCAGTTGACCCAACAATTTCAAAACAAGGGTCAAAAAGACTTTGAAGCAAAATATAGGAAAGCTAAGGCTAAACTTGCAATTCTTGAAACTAATCCCTCTATGTCTTAGGCTGCTCAAACATCCAACCCTGTTCAGGCAAAGAACAAGGTTTTAGTAGCTGAAGCTTATGATTGGGATGAAGAAGAGGTCTCCTCAGATGAGGAAATTAGAGTGAGTGCACTGATGGCACTCTCTGAAGGTGATCAGGTGGCTGTTGGGAAAAGCCATGCAAGGAATGGAGAGTGGGTAAACATCACCCTGAAGAAGGTAAACACTTTACTTTCTATGGATGATGATTCTGATTGGCAGTTTTACATGAATTATATTTGTGTAGATCTTAAATTTGTTGAGGAACAAAGGCTTAACATGTTTTCAAAATATAACAATATAGTGTCAGAATTGAATAAATGTAGAGATGAATTGCTTGTACTGAAGCAAGCCAAATTAGAAACAATTACTCTACAAATTCAGAACACTGAAATTTTGAAACAAAATCAAGCCCTACAAACTGAACTTAACAAAGAAAAGGCTGTCATCCAAGGCTGGACCAAAAAGAACCCCAAGGTCTTTGACACTGTTGGGATTAAGCTCTCAGAAAACCATTGGAATTGACCCTCTTATGGTTGATCCCAATGTGAGTCACAGTGAATTAACCTTTGTTCCAGCTGGCATATCATTTGAGCAAGAAATGCTTCCCAAGTCAAATGACTGGATTGTCAGGGACAACCCAATCAGTATGTTACTAAACTTTGAGACTGGAAAGATCTTGCTTCCTGAGAGTCAGGCTTTGAAAAATATGCTTGGACTTACTGAACAACTCAGTAAGCTTGAACTCACTGAACAACTCAGTAATACTGAGTCAATGAATGAGTCTGAATCAGAATCATATCCACCACTCCCACCACTGAATACCCTTCAGGGTGCTGCACCCAACTTAGGCCTCCCACCAATGGTCTACTCTCAACACTCTCCAAAGGAGAGGTCAGGAATGGGAAAAACAATCCTGAAAAGACCAACTCTTGAAGTCTAAGTAAATACTGATGACTCATCATCTTCAGTCCCTTCTGAAGTAATAACCCAAAGTCTTGACTCAAAATTTGATCAGTTGGCTGAAATGGTCAGGAAGCTGGGTGAGAAGATTGCATCTTCTGAGAAACCTTCTCAATCCAAGAAGAAACAAAAACCAGCTTCCTCAAGAACCAAACCCAAACCCTCAAAACCCCTGAAAAGATGTGAACTGTGTAACTATACCAATCATATCACTGATGATTGCTATAGAATTCTTTACTGCATGATTTGCAAAAAGGATGATCACAGGACCTCTGATCATAAAACACACTCAGTCACATCAAAGATGGCAAGCCTTAAAGCTCAGTCTTTAAACTACCCTTCTGATTCTAAACAGAAACAGAAACAAAAGGCAAAACCTTTTGCACCTTGCCCTTACTGTGGGTTCAATGACCACCATCCTAAGGATTGTCAAATTGACAATTGTTGTGACACCTCAGGACTGGATAAGGTCATTCAGGCCAGAAGAGGTATGACAAAGTCAGCCTCTCAGTCTACTGAGTCTACATCTGCAATCAAATGCATAATTTGTGGTAGCTCAGTCCACTCCACCACTGACCATAAATCAATTGTAAATGTTAAAAAGACCCCCAAAGCTAAGCCCTCCAAGAAGTGGAGTCCTAGAAAGAACTAACCCAGTTTACTATTTGTGCAGAAACATGCCAGGGATCCTGTTTGGCATCTAGATAGTGGATGTTCAAGGAGCATGACTGGTGTGAAGGAATATCTGCACAAGTATGTAGATGAATCAGGACCCAAAGTGATATTTGCTGATAACTCATCATGTCTCATTGAAGGTTATGGTTCAGTAAACTGCAATGGTATAGTCTTTACTAGGATAGCTTATGTAAATGGTCTTAAATACAATTTGATAAGTGTCAGTCAACTATGTGATGCTAAATACATAGTTCAGTTTGATGATAAGCAAGGAATCATCTTCAATGCTAATAAGGAAGTTGTCCTTATTGCACCAAGAAGACATGATGTTTATGTGTTGGACATGTCCAGTCTGACTCATAATGGAACTTGTCTCTTTACCAAGGCCACTGATACTCTCAACTGGCTTTGGCATAAGAGACTCTCCCACCTGAACTTCAAAAACATAAACAACCTTGTAAAGCAAAACAAGGTCCTTGGCCTACCATCTATTGTGTTTTCAAAGGATAAACCATGCTTAGCTTGTGAAAAAGGTAAACATCACAGAGCATCCTTTAAAACCAAAACCAACTTTTCTATCAGGAACTGCCTACATCTTCTCCATATGGATCTATTTGGACCAATTAGTCCTAGATCCATTAACCATGAGAAGTATACTCTGGTCATTGTGGATGAGTACTCAAGATACACTTAGGTATACTTCCTGATCAAAAAGAGTCAGGCAACTGAAACAATTATGTCCTTTGTCAGGAATATTGAAAATCAAAATGACATCAAAGTCAAACAGATTAGAACTGAAAATGGAAAAGAGTTCAAAAATTATAAACTTGAATGTTTCTGTGATGAGAAAGGGATTTCCCAAAAATTTTCCTCACCTTACACACCTGAACAAAATGGTGTGGCTGAAAGGAAGAATAGAACCCTCATTGAAGCAGCCAGGACAATGGTAAATGGATTAGTCCTTTCCAAACACTTCTGGACTGAAGCGGTAAAGACTGCCTGTTACACACAAAACAGATCCATCATTGTTAAGAGACATATCAAAACTCCTTATGAGTTATTCTAGGGAAGGATCCCTGATATCAGTTACTTTCATGTCTTTGGGTGTCCTGTGTTTATTCATAATCACAAGGATCACTTAGGAAAATTTGATGCCAAAGCTGATGATGGATACTTCCTTGGATACTCCCTTGTCTCAAAGGCCTTCAGGGTGTTCAACACTAGGAGACAACATACTGAGGAAACATTTCATGTTACCTTTGATGAGAGCACTGATGCTATCAGTGTCTCTAACAACTCAGTGGAAGAGATAGGTATTGATGAATCATCAAGATATCCTTCTGATGAACATCATCCTGAAAATGGTCCTTCCACTCAATACCAAGCAAATGCTGACATCTCCTATTACATCATTCCCCACAACCTTCCTTACACAACCATCACTGAGTTTGTTGAAGCACAAAGAAGTACTGATGAAATCATTCAGACTGAACAAAATACTCAGGAACCAAACAATCACAGTGATGAGTCTACCCACTCAGACACTCAAGATGCTGAAGATCATCATGTGTCTGATCCTGATCCTATCCATCAGGCATCAAGGTCTAGTTAGTATCCTAGACCTCAGAACAGCTGAACTAGGTCTCAGGATATAGAACTTGTCAATATAATTGGTGAGCCTACTGAAGGCATGCTTACAAGAAGCATGGCTGCACAACTGAGAGCAGCCTCATCCAATGAATGCCTATTTGTAGATTTCATTTCCACAATTGAACCCAAAAGTGTTAAGGAAGCACTTAATCATCCAAGTTGGGTTTAGGCCATGCATGATGAACTAGAACAATTTGACAGAAACAAGGTAATGACCTTGGTCAAGTGTCCTGAAGATGTTTCAGTCATTGGCATGAAATGGGTATTCAAAACAAATCTGATGAAAATGGCATAGTCATTAAAAACAAAGCCAGACTTGTAGCCAAAGGCTATAATCAACAAGAAGGCATTGACTATGAAGAAACATTTGCAACAGTAGCAAGGATGGAAGCCATCAGGATCTTCCTTGCTTTTGCTACATACATGAACTTCAAGGTGTACCAAATGGATGTTAAAAGTGCATTCTTAAATGGTGCACTGAAAGAAGAAGTTTATGTTTAGCAACCTCCTGAATTTGAAAGCCATGAGTTTCCTGACTATGTCTGCAAGCTTAACAAAGCCCTTTATGGACTGAAACAAGCTCCCAGGGCATGGTATGAAACTCTTTCAGCCTTCCTGATCCAAAACAAATTTGTCAGAGGCAAGATAGACAACACATTGTTTATCTACAAGACAAATAATGATGTCATACTAGTACAAGTGTATGTTGATGACATCATCTTTGGCTCAACAAATTTTAAACTTTGCAAATAATTTGAAAAACTAGTGGCAAAGAAATTTGAAATGAGCATGACGAGAGCATGATGGGATCCAAGTCATAAGCACCTCACATACATCATTACATTCGTATATTTTAGTGGACGCAAGCGCATAGAGCATATGAGCCTGCTTATTATAATTACACACTTCCATGTGTTTATCATCTCTTTCCTCAACTTACATTATTTAACCCTCGTTAACCAATCCCGCATCTTTACTATTACCCTTTTAGTCTCACTCGCTTCCTTTACATGTAGACCTTACATAGATCGTCAACTATAACACATTCATTCATTATTAATAATTACCGCTAATCGCCTTAGCCGTAATATAATTATTTCATGGCAATACCTTAACCTCATACATGCCCATCTCATTATAGCTATTAGTACTTAGGCAATTTCGCTCTATTTCATCATTTATTCAATCCCTATGCCTTTTCTCATTTTGTAACTTTACTAAGTTCATCACTTACTTATTATGTAATAATTTATATCATTTCTTCACCACACACCTTCAACGTTACCACACGTTCATAATCATGCTCCTAATACTTTGACTTTCCACTAACCCATCTCTAATACCTCATTAATGATCGCCACGCTAAATATAATTACTCATAAGGCCATGCTTTAGTCATCACTATCACACAAGCCATGCACTTTCATTATTAGTCACATTTCTACAAACCACTACACAACTTATTACATCCATTCGCCCTCGCTAAACTACCATAGCACACAACTACATAATTATATAACAATCACCGACAATATCCGAGTGTATGGTAATCTATTATTTAAGCACGTTTAGTCCGCCTTGGACTTACATTACGCACACACCAATACTATAAACATGAACAACTCCTAACACCTTACGCTCATACAACATATCACGTATTCCACCTCATAATTTAAACAATCAATGACTCGAGTTTAACTCGTTAATTCTACCATTAGTATGTCCACATTCTCAATATTCATATTATATCCAACCAAAGCCTAATCCCACTATTGCTATAAGCACTTTCACATCGCACGCCTAAGGCATCTATTTTTCGCGTCTAATTCATTACTTCTATATTTCGCTACATTCACATAATCATATAATAATTACCGATACAACCCGAGGTGCACGGTAATTCTATCGCTCACACATCAAGTCTTCCACAACATATATCACCTAAAACACATCCATAAGTTCCCATCATTATACTCATATAGCAATCACATACTTCATTTCAAAACTCAACATTCACATCCTATAACTTACATAATATTTGCCCGCATTTCTTGAACTTAAACTTAACGCGTCTACGAGTGGTTTAAGTCTAGGCAATCCTAAAGAAAACCTAATTCACTTAAACCGAAGCTCTGATACCAAGTTGTTACACCCCGTGCCCGCTTAGACAAAAAATTAAAACTTTTTACGCAAAAACGCTTGACTTTTACAGACATACTGTTACTCTTTTGACGTCTGACAAAAATATATAAACATTCAGGACTTGATACTATTTTTAAATGAAAGTACATTCAATTACCTTCAAAACGACGGGTGGCACGACTCGTGACGACTTACGGTTTAAAAGATATGATTTTTCGAAAATCGACAAATTCTGAAAATTTTGCCAAACCGCCGGCTGAGATTTCCCAACCGCCGGTTTGGGCCCCAAAATGGGTCTGAACCGCCGGTTTGAGTCCAAACCGCCACGGTCCAGACCTTCTGATCAAATGGGATTTTTTCCCAACCTTCCCAACCGCCGGTTGGGGGCCTGCAACTTCCAAAATACCTTTCGTTTCCATTCCGTTTTCGCTATAAACAACCCATACGACTTCCGTTTTACACCAAACTTTACCAAAAGCATTTATTTAACATATCAAACACGTTCCAACGACACTTGACCCGATTACAATCCAAAATGAGTACAAACACACTAAAACCAAACACCCCTTTAAACATTGACCGTAACCCATTTAACACACTTAGACACACCGTTAACCATCCAAACTTTACAACGACCTCGACACACATTATACAAACCATAAGAAAGACTCTCGGGGGTACAACCTTGTCTAGAGCTCGGTATTCTACCTAGCTCCTAATACTTATTATCTTCCAATTCCATTTCCAAATCCTTATGCTATAACCCATGAACCTTCCTTCCGCCCACATGAACCTTCAATCCAAGCTAACTATCACATCATTATTTCACCACCATCATCATCATCCTCACTAGTCACCATCATCACATCATCACCATCATTTTTCCTATTGCCATAGTCATGCTAAGGAGTAGCCATCTTCAACCCATCTTCATAGCACCTTCATCTTCCTCACTTTCCCTCTCCTTTTTCTCTTCTAAAGACCGGCCTCCCAACTCTCTCAATAATGATAGAAAGCTCTAGATATTCCTGGATATATCTAGCTAAAATCCAAGTTTCACCCTTGGGCAAGATTAGTCCCTTTAGTCTCTTTTCTTTTACTTTGGCCACATATAACTTATAACACATAATTAACACTTGGCAAACTAGGTCCCTTTAGTTTATACATCATACCTTATATAACTACATTAGTCATACTTTGACTATTGGTTTGACTATCGGGTTGACTTCCACGTAACTTTGTTGACCAACCAATCACATTAAACCTTAGCATATTCCATCTAGGGTGGGGCCTACTCGTAACCGGGATACGGGTCTAACAGTTCAGGCCTTGATCTTAAAGGATACTCATACTCTGACTATGCTGGATGCAACATGGACAGGAAATGCACCTCAGGCTCCTGCCAAATTCTTGGTGGAAAACTAGTCTGTTGGAGTGCTAAGAAGCAACAATCAGTTGCCATGTCCTCAGCTGAAGCTGAATATGTTGCAGCAGCAAGTTGTTGTGCAAATGTACTCTGGATGAAAAGTCAACTCAGTGACTATGGAATTCAGTACAAGATGGTTCCCATCTTTTGTGATAACACAAGTGCAATTGCCATCTCAAACAACCCTGTTCTTCATCAAAGAACAAAACACATTGATATAAGATATCATTTCATCAGGGACCATATCATGAATGGTGACATAGAATTACACTTCATTCCTACTGAATATCAGCTAGCTGATATATTCACCAAGCCATTGGATGAACCAACTTTCACTAGACTGAAAGCTGAACTTGGAATGTTGGATATTGAGAATCAGTCCACTGATTGATTCCATCCAAATAAGTGTAAATTCTAAAAACCCAGGTCCCTGACTCAATGTGTACTTCAGTGAAAAGAATCACTGAAACCTCAGGAACTAAATCCAAGTTCCTGAAATGTTGGACTTCAGGAACTAAACCCAAGTTCCTGAACCCTTGAACCTCAGGAATTAAACCCAAATTCCTGAACACTAGAACCATCAGTGGCTAAACCCAAGTCCTGACTAACAGGTTCACTGAATGTAAAGTCATTCAGGGCCCTCAAGAGACATTCAATACTAAATTAAATGCTCTAAGTATCTAGTTAGTAAATGTCCGAGGTTGGTAACTGAATTCTTATTTAATATAAGAATATTTGTTCTTTTGCTTTTCTGGCTTCCACCTTTGGGCCCCCACATTCCCACTTGGCATTAAATGCCTCTCCAATCACATTACAGATATGTGATGACACAACTCTGCAAATTACACTTTTGCAGAACTGCTCAACTGTTCACTTTGACTGTTGGGCCAAACCAGGGAAAGTGGAGTGTTGGCATTAAATGCGGATCCCAAAACATTTTATTCAAAACGGTTTTCAATCATTCTTTTTGAATAAATAAAATCCGCTCAATACCCAAAATACCCTCCACTTCACTTCCTTATAAATACCCCCATACAAAAAGACACACACACGTTTTTTTAGAAATCTTAAGCAAAACTTTGCCTTTTTCTTCCAAAAAAATTAAATCTTGTGTGTGTGTTCTTAGCCTTTAGAAACCTAGAATCATTTGTTAACCCAGACCTACCAACACAAATGGCTTCTTCTAAAGCTATCAAATACGCCCCTAATGTGGAATTCACATTGGAGGGTGTAGACCTCACCAAGAACAATGTGGTAGGAAACTTTGCCTATCCTCAAAAGTTCTATGCGTACAAGAATGTAGTGAAGTATCTTCAAAACTGCTTTCTTGCTACGACATTCACCAAGACCCTCTCAGTCATCTACCATGACTATTTGAGGGAATTCTGGTGTACTTCAGTGGCAACCAGCCCTGAGGACACCAAAGAATCCATCATCACATTCACAGTGATGAATGGGAGAAGGACCCTCTCCCTGGATTACAAAACCTTCATCAAGGCCACTGGTCTTGATTTCGCTGAGGCCTTTGAGCCCAACCCTACTGACCAAGAGGTTAAAGCAGAATTGCTTTTTCTAGGACCTCATGACCCTAAGCGTCCTGAAATGGCCGCAGGAGCCTTATTGGAGAAGGCTCCAATAGTTAAAACCTGGTTCCACCCTATCTGGAGGATCCTGATGACCTTCATCATTCAGGTCCTTGGAGGGAATAAATCCTCCACGGAGCAGTACCTTCACCTACAAAGAAGGTGAAGAAGACAAAGAAGGGTCAGTCCAGTAAGGTGGTTAGACCCAAACCACTCGCCACTGAGACTGATGCCTCAAACAACCCTAAACAAGGGTTAAATATGGCCGAGACCTCTGAGACACCCGTCACTGAGACCCTCTTGACCCAAAAACAAATGCCAACGGAGGGCACTGAGAAATCATCCTCAGTGTCCTCGGTTGGGCAGCACTACTCAACTGGGAAGGGGACCCACACCCAATCACATCCCGTTAACGTCCCTGAGAAATCACACTCAGGGTCTCAGGGAGTCAAGGACCCTGAATCCCCAAAAGGGCAGTACAACCCTGATGGGAAGGGGGTCCATCAATCATCACAAACAGTGCCTCGTGATAGTTCTGAAAAACACCCATCAGGACTTGAAGGCGCTAAGGGGGACAAAGACTCAGAGGGATATAAACCACCCGCTGATACGGAACCCATAACCCCCTCAGGCGGATCCATTCTCTTGGGAACTGACCCCAAACACCAGGCTGAGAAATCAGTTATTATGGTTAGCCAGGCTGAGCAAACCCACTCAGTTTTTATGGCGGGGTCAGGACCTGGCCAAAACCAAGGCAAGTCTTCTTATGAAGAGGAGCCGGGTAACTTTTTGGAGATTGAGTCTATGGTGGATATTCAGGCTCTTCTTGATTCAGAAGATGATCTCAAGGAAGAGAGTGAGGAGGAAGTTTTTGAGGCAGGTGATGACATGGAGACTGATGCCCAACCTACTGAACAATCACATCAGTCTTCTCCTCATGGTGAAGAATCTGAATCTCAGGCCGATCATTCTTCAGATTCTGAATCATCCTGCCCTCCTGAACTCAAGAAGTATGACAACATTCTTCCTCTTACTGAAAGGCAATTGGTCAGGTTCCTACAGAAGGCCAACAATGCTCTCTTTACTGGGCTAACTGAAGAATTGTTTGATCAACACACTGAAGCTGCTGTTCATTATGTCGATCTGAAGGAATCAGTGGAATCCTATCATGATGATGTTAATGAGCACAAGTCATCTATCTCCTTCTCCCTGACGAATCTTGATCATAATCTTAAGTTGTTCAACGAGTCTCTCACCGAAATACAAAAGAGCGTTGAAACTATTCAAGCGTCAGTGAAAGATGACCCTGAGCTTAACAAGATAATTCTTCAGGCTTCTGAGATCTACCAGCAACAATCTACTCAGTTGGCTGAGCTGGTAAACATGCTGACCTCCTCAAATCTTCAGGGACTCAGCTCTATAGTAGACTCCATCAGGTCTTCCCTGGGTCTTATGGAGTCCCACATGGCATCTTTGGTAAATTCTTCTTCTTCCCTGGCTTGGACTCTTGGGCCAAGGATGACAACTCTAGAGGCTTATCAGGCTTCTCTTGAGGCTAAGGTCTCAACTCTTCAGAAGGATACCTCAGACATCAAATCAATGATGACTGAAATCTATCAGGCCTTCAAAGGTCAGGCTCCCTCAACTTCAGTGAGCACACCAACTTTTGCTCTCACCGAGGGTCAAGCAACAGTTGAGGGGGAGAGAGTCACTGAAGAACAACCTGAACAACGTCCTTCTCACACTGAGGGGGAGGTTCCTGAGACAAACCCATCTTCATCCCACCAAGAAAAAGGCAAAGGCATTCTCACAACCACTGAGCCTGAGTCTACAATCTTGGTGCCTGCTTCCTCTGAAAGAAGGCAAGACCCTGATGAGCCAGTCAGGGCCCCTTATGAGGTGAATGGAAAAATACAACTTCTCACAAATGAGGAAATTCAGGCTCATATGGAGAAAGAGGAGGCAATGAAGAAGGCAGCTGAAGAAGAAAGGGCGAAAAAGCTTGCTCTCATTCAGGTTGCCAGAGAAGAGGCTGAGAAGATTGGGATTAAGCCAAAAGACCTAGCAAAAAGGGAAGGTGGTAAGAGCTTTGTGAAAGCTCAAGATGCTGAGATATCGGCTCTCAGGCAGAAAAGGGAGGAAAGAATGAAAAGGGCTGAAGAGATTAGGCAGAACAGGATTGAGAGATATCAGTGGGTCCTGATAAGCAGGTTGAAACCAGAACCAATCACTGATGTCAAGATTCATCGAAACACCAAGCCTGCCATTATTACTGTCTACAGAAGTGCTGACAAGAGAAACTTTGAGGTTCATAACCCCTTCAGATTCACTGACTTCGGGATCACTGAATTGGATGAATTGGGTCCAATAATAGCAAAAAAATCAAATGTTGTGGTCCCTGGTCTGTTGAAGTCCCTGAGTCTGAGGTATGAAAGATTGGCAGCAACACCTCAGGAACTTGGTATTCCCTCTCTTCTTCCTGCTTCAGCAGAACAGCCTGCTCCCTCTCAGTCTTCCTCAAGAAAGAGAAAGAAGATTGAAGCTGAGCCTGAGATCAAGGTCCCTGGTCTTGACTGCGACAGAACCCTCCCTGAAGGAGTTCAATTCAGGAACAACATGGTCATCAAACAACCTGAAAGAGGTTTGTTCTTCACTGATGCTTTTGGCGACCCAACATTTCAAAGATGAAGTGATATTGATAAGGCTGAAATTAGAACAATGCGGGGTTATCTCACGATGGCCTCCCCAAACAAGAGTCCTGAAAATGTGAGGTTCTGCCAAGACCTGAGAACAAAGATACAAGAGCATCCTGATCAACATGAGCTAGAGTCCAAGAAGCCAAAGCTTGAAGCCCTGGGTTATAAGTTCGACTGAATGAATCTGCCAACACCACCACTATCCTTGTACTATGTATTGTTTTGTTAGGACTTGTAATAATATTAATAAGATGATGTTTTTATTATTTCAGTGTCCTTATTTACTTTCCAGTACATTCAGTATGAGCAGAAGTCATTAGCTCACTCATAACTGATCAAAAACACTTAAAGCATAATTTATATCCAAATAGGGGGAGATTGTTGGGTCCTTCAGTACCCAAGTGTCGTTAAAACAAGATTTGAATAAAAATTAAGCTAAGTGTAAATGTAACCGAAAATATTCTAAGTCACTGAGTGAACAGTCACTCAGTGAGTTACCTTCAAGATGCTCAGGACGAGTCTAAGAAGAAAGATTCACCACACAGTGAGGCGGTACTCACTGAAGTGTTACTTGAGACGAAGAAGAAGGTAATGGATCAGTGAGCTTTAGACAAGAGCTCACTGAACCCAGTCTCCTCAACAACAATAACTGAAGACTGAAGACAAATGCCTGAAGAACCTAAAGCCTGAATAAAAGGCGGGAAAGGAGGGAAGGTTTTAAGAAGATAAGAACAAGTCTTATCGGGGTCAGACAAACCATCCCTCAAGTGGCCAAAAGTCTAAGAAGTGTAAGGTCAGACACTCGAAGACTTATTGGCGCAATCCTATTGGTTCTTGGAAATGACAACTACTGTTGTAGTTGTCAGACACGCTTCCTATTTGTTTATCTAGTTTTACTCTTCAGTACTCTTAACATGTTTGCCTATAAATAGCAAACAGATAGGAGAAAAGAGGGTAAGGTATTCTTGTGCATTTAAAGCTTAGACTTTCACAAATACCCCTTTTCTTCTACAAAGAGTAACCAATCCCTGAGATAGCTCAGTGGGTGGAATTGTTACCACTTAAGCATAGCTTGAGTTTAGATTGGAGACACCATACCTTGTCTATTCAATCCCAAGTGTTTGTTCCGCAAAACACTTAGGTAATAGATTCTTTGATTCATTTCTAATAAGAATTTAAACGTTGAAAATACTGTGTGTTTTTATATTAACGTTTCATTAACTGTTGGAAATAATCAATACATTGTATTAGTCATAAACACAAATAGATTAACTTTATAGTTAACTCTAAGCGTGTTAAGGGAACAACAACAGGTTTGACACAAGAGCCATCAACAAATCCCATTTTATTTTTACCTCTTAAAGCAATTTTCATAGCAGTTGACCACATCTTGTAATTATCAGACCCAGTAAGTTTGAAATAAACAATAGGAACATTAGAATTATCATTAGAATGTAAAAACAGGGGATTACCAGCATCCAAACTACTAATTAAGACTTCAGCCATAACAACTGTTGTTCCCTTAACACGTTTAGAGTTAACTAGAAAGTTAATCTATTTGTGTTTATGACTAATACAATGTAATGATTACTTCTAACAGTTAATGAAATGTTAATATAAAAACACAGTATTTTCAACGTTTAAATTCTTATTAGAAATGAATCAAATAATCTATTACCCAAAGTGTTTTGCGGAATAAACACTTTGGGATTGAATAGACAAGGTATGGGTTGTCTCCTATCTAAACTCAATGCTATGCTTGAGTGGTAACAATATGCCTCACTGAGCTATCTCAGGGACTGGTTACTCTTTGTAGGAGAAAAGTTGTTTTGCAAAAGTCTAAGGCTTTCAATGTACAAAACACACTCAACTTCTCTCTTTCTGAACCTATTTATACACAATTATAAAAGAGTAAAAGTGATTAAAATACTTCAACTTGTTGAGGAAGCGTGTCTGACAATTACAACAGTAATTGTTATTTCCAATAACCAATAGGAATGGACCAAAAAGTCTTTAGGAGTGTTTGGTCTGACACTCCATGACTTTTAGCCGTCTTTGGGAAGGTTGGTATCTGACAAGATAAGAGTGTTTGGTCTGACATTCTTATCTTCTCAAATACTTCCCACTTATTCCTGCCTTTATTTCAGGCGCGGGTTTCTTTAGTCTTCAATCACTTATTGTTGTTGAGGAGACTGGGGTTCAGTGAGTTCTTGTCCAACACTCACTGAACCATCATCTTCTTCTTTGGCTTAAGTCCTACTCAGGGAGTACCGCCTACCTGAGTAGTGAATCCTTCTTCTTGAATTCGCCTTAAGCATCCTGGAGATGACTCACTGAGTGACTGTTCACTCAGTGACTTGAATTGTTCTCGGTTTAATTAACACTTAGTTAATTTGTGTCCAAATCTTGTTTTAAGTATTCTTGGGTACTGATGGACCCAACAATCTCCCCCTATTTGGATATAAATTATTCCTAAGTGTTTTGATCAGTAATGAGTGAGCTAATGACTTCATCTCATACTGAATGTACTAGAAAGTAAATAAGGACACTGATATAACAAAACATTCATCAATTTATTCACATCATTACAAGTCCTAACAATCTAAATACAAAATGCTCAAGGTTCTTGAATGTAACCCATGAGTTCAAGCTTTTCCTTCTTAGACATTAACACCTCCTTGTCAGGTCTTTCGCTCATCATCTGGTCCAGCAGCCTGACAAACTCCTCGTTCTCAGGACTCTTTACTCTTAGCGCCATCAGTTTGTAGGCGAGGGGAGTTGTCGTTTCCACTAGATCGATGTCACTTACTCTCTAAAAGGCTGCCTGATTAAATACATCGACAAAGAAGATACAATACTCAGGATCCTTGATGACCAGGTTTAGGACGAACTTGACTCCCTGAGGGGGAATCCTGTTGCAGTGAAGAGCAACTATGTATTGTTCAGGTTCATGGTCCACAGCTTTTCTTTTCTTCCCGGTCTTCTGAGTAGGTTCAGGGATTGCCTGTCCCTGAGAAGCAAGTGCCTTCTCATGATCAATCCCAAGGCTCTTGGCCACTTTTTCAAGTTCCTCATATTTGGCGTTCAGGGACTTGATAAGAGATGGAACAGTCTTGCTTTGTGTCTTCTTCCTCAGGATGGGCATCATCATATCCCATTCCCTTAGCCCAAAGTCAGAAAATTTGAAGGGTTGGTAAACCTCTGACTTTCTTGGTCCCCTGTGTATTGTTATGCTTAGGGGCTTGGTGGGGGTAATGGTTATGTCAGTGATTGTGCCTTCTCCCTTGGTTTTTATCATGTGCCATAAGTACCTCTCATAAGTTCTCTGTCTCCTTTCTTCTTTCAGCTTGGCTTGCTGATTATGTTCCTGAAGAAGTTCAGCCTGGAGCTTGAGAAACTCATCCCCTTTGATGTCTTTTTCAGACTCCTTGATTACCTCCTTAGCAACCTCAACAATTACTGGTCTGTTGAGTTGCTGCTCCTTTTCTTTGGCCTTTCTGATGTCTTCTTGATGTAAGACTTCTGCCACTTCAGCTGGAGTCCCAAAGAAGGTCTTACCTCCTTCTAATTCAACCATAAAGGGTGCATCAGGATCTACACGCCTTTCAGTTGTGGCCTGAACCAAATGTGCTTGAGGAGGAGAACTCTCAGTCACCATGATTCCCTTCCCTTTGTCAGTGGGAGGGGGTTGATTGGTGGAAGTTTCAGGGACTACCACTATAGCTGATGAAGGATTAGGAGTAGGTTCAATAGGTTTCTCCCCCTCAGCAGGTACTGGAACTTCAGTGGATGGACCTGCTGACTGAGGACCTAGGGTTGGACGAGAGGCCAGAAGAATGGAGAGGATACTTGAGACCATTTGCTTTGTTTCAGATGTCTCATTCTTCAGTGTGATGATTTTAGTAGCCATAGACTGTTGGGTGGTGGTGAGTTCAGTGACATGGGAGGTATAGTGGTCGATCAACTCATTATGTTTTGTTGAGAGCTGATCAAAGGCCGAGGATATTTTTGCTAGGTGCTCCCTGAATTCAATTACTGCCTGATGAATTGACTCTTGGTTTGTCCTGATGGCTTTGAGATCCACCTCCTGAAGAAGCTTTAGAAGCTCAGTAATGTTGGTGGAGGTGGTCGTCTGAGTGGTCATGTATTCATTCAGGTTTTTCAGCAGTGTAGGATCATCTGCGAGTTGTTCTTGAACTGATTCAATAGCCTTAAGGATGTTGGAGAGGTCCTTGTGCTGTCCAGTGGCTATTTCATCAATAGATTTGCTCAGGTCGCCCAGTTGTTTATCAGTAAGTTTGGCGGCCTGAAGAACATTTCCCTGAGATTCTTCCACAGAAGCCCTGAAGTCGGCATAGGAGGCTGCCACTTCAGTGTGCTGAATCCATTGTTCATCCGTGAGTTCATTGTAAAGACCCTCGTTGGCTTTGCGAAGGAATTTAACCAGTTGTCTTTCTGTCAACGGAAGAATGTTATCATATCTCGCCAACCACTGAGGAGTGACGGGAGAGGAAGCACCTGATGATGATGATGATGATGATGTGGGGGATCTGGGTTGTTGATCCTCAGGGGGAGGAGAAGATTGTTGTTACTCAGGGTGCTGAGAAGGGCTTATCTCAGTCTCCATTTCCTCCTCAACACCAAGATCTTCTTCATCACCAAAAACCATAATTTCCTCCTCTGACTCTTCGGCTAATAATGTTTTAAGGTCAGCCAGAGAAGGAATCTTCAGGGAATCCGGCTCCCCCTCAAAAGAGGGCTCACCTTTGTTGTGGCCAGGTCCTGACCCCATCATAATAACTGAGTGGGTTTGCTCAGCCTGAATTTTGGGGGCAGTTCCTGAGTGAAGGGATCCGCCTGAGGTGGTTGTGGGTTCCGTATCAGCGGGTGGTTTATATCCCTCTGAGTCTTTGTCCCCCTTTGCGCCTTCAACTACTGACGGGTCTTTTTCAGTAGTATCATGAGGCACTGATTGTGATGGTTGATGGTCCCCCTTCCTATCAGGGTTGTACTGCCCTTTTGGGGATTCAGGGACCTTTAATCCCTGAGACCCTGAGTGTGATTGCTCAGGGACGTTAGCAGGATGTGATTGTTTGTGGGTCCCCTTCCCAGTTGAGTAGTGCTATCCAACCGAGGATTCAGGATCCTTTTCTCCCTTAGGCCCTGATTGTGATTTGTCGGTGCCTTCATCGGGATGTGAGTGGGTGGAGGTTCCTGACCCTAGTGACTTGTTTATTTCAATAGAGTCTTGAGGAAGAGGGGGTTTGCCCGAGGACACTGAGGATGATTTCTCAGTGCCCTCCGTTGGCGTTTGTTTTGTGGTCGAGGGGGTCTCTGTTATGGGTGTCTCAGAGGTCTGGGCCACAGTAAACCCTTGTTTAAGGTTGCTTGGGGCAACAGTCTCAGTGACGAGTGGTTTAGGTCTAACCACTTTACTGGGCTGCCCCTCTTTCTTCTTCTTCTTCTTCTTCTCCTGTTTTTCAGGAGAAGGAATGGGTGAGATTGCCTTATCGCCCATAATGACTACCAACATATAGTTGGTCAGGGCGATGGGTTGTACCTCTGGAATGCCACTAGTGTAATTGGTCTTATGGAGGACGTCAGGTTTTGTACCTTCAACGTCAGACCTAACATAGTCAGGACCAAGTAGGTCCTGAAGCACATAGGAAATAAACCTAGGATAAGACATGTGTCTTTGCCTAGATTTCCCTGAGAGCTTGGCAATAAGGTCACGGAAGATTATACCTCCAATCTCTATTTTTCTACCCTCCAGGAGACTGAACAACATCAATTGTTGTGATGAGTTCAACTGCTCCGTGGAGGATTGATTCCCTCCAAGGACCTGAATGACAAAGGTCATCAGGATCCTCCAGATAGGGTGGAACCAGGCCTTCACAATTGGAGCCTTGTCTAATAAGGCTCCTGAGGACATTTCAGGACGCTTAGGGTCATGAGGTCCTAGAAAAAGCATTTCTGCTTTAACCTCTTGGTCAGTAGGGTTGGGCTCAAAGACCTCAGCGAAATCAAGACCAGTGGTATTGATGAAGGTTTTGTAATCCAGGGAGAGGGTCCTTCTCCCATTCATCACTGTGAATGTGATGATGGATTCTTTGGTGGCTTTAGGGCTAGTAGCCACTGAAGTACACCAGAATTCCCTCAAATAGTCATGGTAGATGACTGAGAGGGTGGTTGTAAATGCCTTAGCAAGGAAGCAGTTTTGTAGAAATTTAACCACATTCTTGTAGGCAAAGAACTTTTGTGGATAGGCAAAGTTTCCTACCACATTGTTCTTGGTGAGGTCTACACCCTCTAATATGAATTCCACATTAGGGGCGTATATGATAGCATTAGAAGAAGCCATTTGTATTGGTAGGTCTGGGATAACAAATGATTCTGGGTTTCTAAAGCCTAAGAACACACACAAAAGATTTAGTTTTTGAAAGAAAAGGGCAAAATTTTGCTTAAGATTTCTAAAAACATGGGTGTGTGTTTTTTTTTTTTTTTGTATGGGGTATTTATAGGGAAGTGAAGTGGAGGGTAATTTGGGTATTAATCGGATTTTATTTATTCAAAAATAATTTTTGGAAACTGTTTTGAATAAAATGTTTTGGGATCCGCATTTAATGCCACCACTCCACTTTCCCTGGTTTGGCGCAACAGTCAAGGTGAACAGTTGAGCAGTTATGCAAAAGTGTAATTTGCAGAGATGAGTCATCACATATTTGTAATATGATTGGAGAGGCATTTAATGCCAAGTGGGAATGTGGGGGCCCAGAGGTGGAAGCCAGAAAGGCAAAAGAACAAATATTCTTATATTAAATAAGAATTCAGTTACCAACCTCGGACATTTACTAACTAGATACTTAGAGCATTTAAGTTAGTATTTAATGTCTCTTGAGGGCCCTGAATGACTTTTCATTCAGTGAACCTGATTGTCAGGACTTGGGTTTAGTCACTGATAGTTCTAGTGTTTAGGAATTTGGGTTTAATTCCTGAGGTTCAAGGGTTCAGGAACTTGGGTTTAGTTCCTGAAGTCCAACATTTCAGGAACTTGGGCTTAGTTCCTGAGGTTTCAGTGATTCTTTTCACTGAAGTACACATTGAGTCAGGGACCTGGGTTTTCAGAATTTATACTTATTTGGATGGAATCAATCAGTGGACTGATTCTCAATATCCAACATTCCAAGTTCATCTTTCAGTCTTGTGAAAGTTGGTTCATCCAATGGCTTGGTGAATATATCAGCTAGCTGATATTCAGTAGGAATGAAGTGTAATTCTATGTCACCATTCATGACATGGTCCCTGATGAAATGATATCTAATATCAATGTGTTTTGTTCTCTGATGAAGAACAGGGTTGTTTGAGATGGCAATTGCACTTGTGTTATCACAAAAGATGGGAACCATCTTGTACTGAATTCCATAGTCACTAAGTTGACTTTTCATCCAGAGTACATTTGCACAACAACTTGCTGCTGCAACATATTCAGCTTCGGCTGAGGACATGGCAACTGACTGTTGCTTCTTAGCACTCCAACAGACTAGTTTTCCACCAAGAATTTGGCAGGAGCTTGAAGTGCTTTTTCTGTCCATGTTGCATCCAGCATAGTCAGAGTCTGAGTATCCTTTAAGATCAAGGCCTGAGCATTTTGGATAGTATAATCCAAGGCTTGGAGTACCTTTCAGGTACCTGAATATCCTTTTCACAGCAGTGATATGAGATTCTCTTGGGTCAGATTGATATCTGGCACACAAACAGACTGAGAATTGAATATAAGGCCTTGATGCGAGTAGATACATCAGTGATCCTATCATTCCTCTAAAAAGAGTTTGATTTACTGGTTTTCCAGTGAGATCAGGACCAAGGTTGTTTGGGGGTACCTTGGGAGTTTTGACTGAGGCGAAGTCACTGAGTTCATACTTCTTCAGTAGGCTTCTGACGTACTTCTCTTAACTGATAGAGGTTCCTTTATCAGTCTGCTTGATTTGAAGACCAAGGAAGTAAGTCAGTTCTCCCATCATGCTCATTTCAAATTTCTTTGCCATTAATTTTTCAAATTGTTTGTAAAGTTTGAAACTTGTTGAGCCAAAGATGATGTCATCAACATACACTTGTACTAGTATGACATCATTATTTGTCTTGTAGATAAACAATGTGTTGTCTATCTTGCCTCTAACAAATTTGTTTTGGATCAGGAAGGCTGAAAGAGTTTCATACCATGCCCTGGGAGCTTGTTTCAGTCCATAAAGGGCTTTGTTAAGCTTGCAGACATAGTCAGGAAACTCATGGCTTTCAAATCCAGGAGGTTGCTGAACATAAACTTCTTCTTTTAGTGAACCATTTAAGAATGCACTTTTAACATCCATTTGGTACACCTTGAAGTTCATGTATGTAGCAAAAGCAAGGAAGATCCTAATGGCTTCCATCCTTGCTACTGGTGCAAATGTTTCTTCATAGTCAATGCCTTCTTGTTGATTATAGCCGTTGGCTACAAGTCTGGATTTGTTCTTAATGACTATGCCATTTTCATCAGATTTGTTTTTGAATACCCATTTCATGCCAATGACTGAAACATCTTCAGGATACTTGACCAAGGTCATTACCTTGTTTCTGTCAAATTGTTCTAGTTCATCATGCATGGCCCGAACCCAACTTGGGTGATTAAGTGCTTCCTTGACACTTTTGGGTTCAATTGTGGAAATAAAGTCCACAAATAGGCATTCATTGGCTGAGGCTGCTCTCAGTTCAGCAGCCATGCTTCTTGTGAGCATGCCTTCAGTAGGCTCACCAATTATACTGACAAGTTCTATATCCTAAGACTTAGTCCAACTGTCCTGAGGTCTTGGAAACTGATTAGAGCTTGTAGAGGCCTGATGGGTAGGATCAGGATCAGACACATGATGATCTTCAGTATCTTAAGTGTCTGAGTGAGTTGACTCATCACTGTGATTGTTTGTTTCCTGAGTATTTTGTACTGACTGAATGATTTCATCAGTACTTTGTGCTTCAACAAACTCAGTGATGGTTGGGTAAGGAAGGTTATGGGGAATGATGTAATATGAGATGTCAGCATTTGCTTGGTACTGAGTGGAAGGACTATTTTCGAGATGATGTTCATCAGGAGGATATCTTGATGATTCATCAATACCTATCTCTTCCACTGAGTTGTTAGAGACACTGATAGCATCAGTGCTCTCATCAAAGGTAACATGAAATGTTTCCTCAGTATGCTGTCTCCTAGTGTTGAACACCCTGAAGGCCTTTGAGACAAGGGAGTATCCAAGGAAGTATCCATCATCAGCTTTGGCATCAAATTTTCCTAAGTGATCCTTGTGATTATGAATAAACACAGGACACCCAAAGACATGAAAGTAGCTGATGTCAGGGATCCTTCCCCTGAATAACTCATAAGGAGTTTTGCTATGTCTCTTGACAATGATGGATCTGTTTTGTGTGTAACAGGCAGTCTTTACTGCTTCAGTCCAAAAGTGTTTAGAAAGGACTGATCCATTTAGCATTGTTCTGGCTGCTTCAATGAGAGTTCTATTTTTCCTTTCAGCCACACCATTTTGTTCAGGTGTGTATGGTGAGGAAATTTTTTGGGAAATTCCTTTCTCATCACAGAAACATTCAAGTTCATAATTTTTGAACTCTGTTCCATTGTCAGTCCTAATCTGTTTGACCTTGATGTCATTTTGATTTTCAATGTTCCTGACAAAGGACATTATTGTTTCAGCTGCCTAACTCTTTTTTATCAAGAAGTATACCCAAGTGTATCTTGAGTATTCATCTACAATGACCAGAATATATTTCTCATGGTTAATGGATCTAGGACTTATTGGTCCAAATAGATCCATATGGAGAAGATGTAGGCAGTTCCTGATGGAAAAGTTGGTTTTTGTTTTAAAGGATGCTCTGTGATGTTTACCTTTTTCACAAGCTGAGCATGGTTTATCCTTTGAAAACACAAGAGATGGTAAGCCAAGGACCTTGTTTTGTTTAACAAGGTTGTTTATGTTTTTAAAATTCAGGTGGGAGAGTCTCTTATGCCAAAGCCAGTTGAGAGTATTAGTGGCCTTGGTAAAGAGACAAGTTCCATTCTGAGTCAGACTGGTCATGTCCAACACATAAACATCATGTCTTATTGGTGCAATAAGAACAACTTCCTTATTAGCATTGAATATGATTCATTGTTTATCATCAAACTGAACTATGTATTTAGCATCACATAGTTGACTGACACAGATCAAATTGTATTTAAGACCATTTACATTAGCTATCCTAGTAAAGACTATACCATTGCAGTTTACTGAACCATAACCTTCAGTGAGACATGATGAGTTATCAGCAAATATCACTTTGGGTCCTGATTCATCAACATACTTGTGCAGATACTCCTTCACACCAGTCATGCTCCTTGAACATCCACTATCTAGATGCCAAACAGGATCCCTGGCAAGTTAACAAATAGGAAACTGGGTTAGTTTCTTTCTAGGACTCCACTTTGTTAATACAAATATCGTCCTAAAAACGTTATTTATATTTTACGATCTTTACTTAGTTTTGTTAATGACAATTACAAAGTATATCTTTAAGCAAATTATAAATACTAGCTAAAGTCTCTTTAGAACACATTTTACATTTCACAAGTTTACTTGGAAATACATTTCATACATCTACATGTTTATTTCCTTAAAAGGAAACTTTATTTCTAAAATGATACAATGACATCATGGCATGCATCATACATGTAATCTTGGTAAGATCTTGTAATATCTTGGATAGATCTTCAAGTAAGATAGTTGACATTGGAAGATCTTGATATGACAACACTAAGATATGGAAAGATTGGAGAGATTTGGAAAATCTCTTAGCTGTCTTACCTCTGGCATACCCACGGATCCCTTCGACATAAAGGACGGATCCCTTTTAAGGGATCCGCTGAGTGTTTATCAGCTTGTCTATAAATAGCAAGCTGATCACTTGGCCTTCTCATCACTCATATAGCTTAAGTACATACTCATTCATATTACTAACATCATTCATTCATATCATTTGATCTATCTTTTGTAGCAAAGAAGATTAAGCATCAAGGTTCAACACAGACGTGTAAACCTTTAGTATAGTTACTGTGTGATCTTTGTGTAATTCACACATCATTATTTGTATCATTTATCTCAGTGAGTGTGGTTAGTGTTTTAGTCCTCAAAACACAAAGAGTGTAGGGAGTGGTTGTACCCTTGTAAAAGATCTCGACATCTAGCTTAGTGTCGGTAATTATATAGGCGACGTTGGGTTGGTTTTGCCCTGAAGTAGAACTCGGTGTTTAGCTTAGTACCGGAAAAGGAAGTAAGCAACGTGTAAAGGTTTTCTCCACCTAGAAGAGAGTTTGTTTCTTAGTGAAGGATAACTCTTGAGTTAGAGGCTCGAGGAGTGGAGTAGGGCAAGGAAGAGAGTCCTTGTAGCTGAACCACTATAAACATCCGTGTTGTGTGGTTTAATCTTTCCTCTCTTTACTTTTCATATATATTGTGTGAATACTTGTTTGTTTCCTTTGAATTAACATAGAGTAACAAAGCGAATTAATATTAATCGGTAAAACTATTCAACCCCCCTTCTAGTTTTCCACAATTGGTATCAGAGCTACGTTACTTAAGACTTTTAAAATATATTGTATTTTAAAACTTAAAACGATCCATGGATTTTGAAAACTTTAAAGAAGGGCAATCTATGCAAAGACCACCTCTATTTGAACCAAATTGCTTTATATATTGGAAGAATCGCTTTGAGACATATGTAAAGTCAAAGGACATAGATCTGTGGTATATAATTGTTGAGGGTGATTACAAGCCCTTTAGTAATGATATTTCGGGTGGTCGGGATGTAGGAGCTTCTCTTACTCGTCACAGTGATGAGCAAAAGAAGTTGATTGCCAAAAACAATGAAGCCAAAATGATGCTTTACAATGTCTTACCTAAGAAAGAATATGAAAGAGTTTTTATGTGTAAAACGGCTAAAGATATTTGGCAATCTCTTATTATCACTCATCAAGGGAACTCACAAGTCAAAGACAACAAAATTGATCTTCTTGTTCAACAATATGAACAATTTGTTATCTCTGAAGATGAGACCATTGATGGTGCTTTTGCTAAGTTTAATACTATTATTACATCTCTTAAAGCACTTGACGAATCTTTTTCTAGTAAGAACTTTGTCAGGAAATTTCTAAGAGCACTTCATCCTAAGTGGAGAGCAAAGGTGACGGCTATTGAAGAATCCAAGGATCTCTCGAGCATGACACTAGATGAGCTCATAGGAAATCTCAAAGTTCACGAAATGGTGATGGAAAAGGATTCAGAAATAGTTAAAGGGAAGAAGGAGAAAATAAAGTTGTGGAAACTCGTTTTAGACCGCATGTCTAACTTAACTAACAACGAGTTTACTTGATCGTTTATGGGCTCTAGGGTTTTAAGCCTTTGACCTAGGATTTCTACGTTTAAAGAACAATGATAATATTGGCAGAATATTCAATTGAACGAATACAATACTATCACAACAAGGTTTTGTCAAACTTTCTCTTTGTTATTAAACTCAGCCCCAATACTACTTGATCATTAGTAATACGGTTACACTCTAACAGGGATCAATGATCCTTGAGGCTTAACAAAAATAAACAACATTAGACCCCATGTCTAACGTTCCCACACACACTCTTTAAGTGCTCTTACATTTTAACACAACTTTGTGTTGTTGTAATTTGAGAGTACGAAGCACTTTGGTGTTGATTGTTTTAATCACAACCAAGACACACTTTTATCTAAGGGGTATGATATTCCTTTTATAACATAAGGAGATCATGACAAACTTGATAAGTCTTTAGTCATCCACTTGCTTTTACATAAGTCAATAAGATACAACTTGTATCTTGAGTGTTCAACTTGATGACTTGATAAAATATCTGGATATTATATTTTGTATAGTCATGACTCATACAAAATAAATATTTTCTTCGATATTATCCTTGTAGCAGCAGTGTGACTCATTGATCCAGCAGCAGACTCTTTGTACTAGCAGCAGCTTGTTGCACTGGCAGTATCTTCATATACTAGCAGTACCAACAGTACCTTGCTCTGAACCAGCAGTACCTTGTTGTACTAGCAGTATCTTCCATTTTGAACTGGCAGTACCTTGCTTGAACTAACAGTACCTTTAAAATACACTAGCAGTACCTTGTTTAACACTAGCAGCAGGTTGTTTATGCCTACAGTATTTTGATACTTAGAGTATTTTACTTATCATTTCAGTATACTTCATGTTTCATTCTTCTTGCTTTGTATCATCAAATCTATGGAATATTTAATTCCTTACAATCTTCCCCTATTTGATGATTACAAAACAAATACGTTCTTGTACGAATTTCCCTAGACGAAGTAGAGAAATTGAGATAACTAAATCTCACCATGAATGAAACTATACAGTCTTCCCCTTAATCTATGCTATCCACCACGTTTCTTCCCCTTTTTGTTATCAACAAATAGAGAATATTACAAATATGATCTTTACAACTACAAACTAATACTAATCAATAGTAGTAAGAATCAATAACTTTCCCTTGTGGTGTTGCACAAATACAATAAATGGTTAAACATCTTTAACATTGAAGCTTCCCCTGAAACTAATATGTTAACCATTCGAATCTCCATTCTGTAGGCTTTTATGACTGATGAAGAAAAACCAACCATTACCAATTCGTTGATGAAGTAAAATAAACCAATCTTGTGTCCTATATCTTGTACTAAAACTGACTTTGAACTTACACTAACACCATATAAGTAGATCGAAATCTCTTGATAAAATCCTCATCTTCAATGAGACACTGAGCACTACAAAGTAACTCCTTTAAGTGATAGTTAACTAGGTCTTCGTCCATCCTCCCCTTGACCTATGAAAACTAGATTTAACAAGTCGTAGTCATATGAAATTGTAGCACAAACAAGTTATCTTTGTAGCATAGGGTATGATAAAATACAATTTTGAAAAATACAACTTCATCTTCAAATAAATAACGACTAACTTTCTTTACCAATAATAAATTGATAAACAAGCCTTTATATCTTTTAAGAACCAACTCTCTTCTGTGTGTGATTCTTCCCCTTTGTGTGTGTAAACCAAGAAAGAAAAACCAAAAATTCGACCATACCTCAACTGTTTTTGCAGCAGTTTTCAACGATGCATATCTTGCAACCTAAGGCTCAGATTGAAGATCCCTCCGGTGAGAATCTACCTTGATATACCAAGAACCTTCAACAAAAATTTCAGCCCGATCCAACGGTTAACGAAGGAGTTATCGCCTTTTGAAAACAGCCCTGCAGTGAGTTACGAAAATACGAACCAGATTCGAATTTTTCTTCTTTCTTTAGCTAAAACCTTTTCTTTTCCTAGATCCAGAACCTCCCGCTCTGATACCAACTGTGGAAACTCGTTTATGGACTCTAGGTTGTTACACCTTTGATCTAGGATTATAACTATGTTAAGAACAATGATAATATTGGCGGAATATTCAAATGAAGAATACAATACTATCACAACAAGGTTTTTCCAAGTTTACCGTTTGTTTATTCCATTAGCCCCAATGTTACATGATCAATTATAACACGATTACTATCTAATCAGGGATCGAAGATCCTTGAGGCTAAACAAACCTAACAACATTAAAACCCATGTCTAATGTTCATCAGACCCCACGTCTGATGTTCACACACACACTCTTTAAGTGCTCTTACATTTTAACACAACTTTGTGTTGTTGTAATTTGAGAGTACGAAGCACTTTGGTGTTGATTGTTTTAATCACAACCAAGACACTCTTTTATCTAAGGGGTATGATCTTCCTTTTATAACATAAGGAGATCATTACAAACTTGATAAGTCTTTAGTCATCCACTTGCTTTTACATAAGTCAATAAGATACAACTTGTATCTTGAGTGTTCAACTTGATGACTTGATAAAATATCTGGATATTATATTTTGTATAGTCATGACTCATACAAAATAAATATTTTCTTCGATATTATCCTTGTAGCAGCAGTGTGACTCATTGATCCAGCAGCAGACTCTTTGTACTAGCAGCAGCTTGTTGCACTGGCAGTATCTTCATATACTAGCAGTACCAGCAGTACCTTGCTCTGAACCAGCAGTACCTTGTTGTACTAGCAGTACCTTCCATTTTGAACTGGCAGTACCTTGCTTGAACTAACAGTACCTTTAAAATACACTAGCAGTACCTTGTTTAACACTAGCAGCAGGTTGTTTATGCCTACAGTAGTTTGATACTTAGAGTATTTTACTTATCATTTCAGTATACTTCATGTTTCATTCTTCTTGCTTTGTATCATCAAATCTATGGAATATTTAATTCCTTACAAAAGTCCATTGCCTTGAAAGCTAGAGTTGAGTCAAGTGATGATGATGAGTCTTGTTCAAGTAGCGAAGACGAAGAATATGCCATGGCCGTAAGAGATTTCAAGAAGTTCTTCAGGAGACGAGGAAAGTTCGTAAAACCACCTCGTGAAGAAAAGAAATCTTTACGAAAAGACCGTGATGATAGAAAGGGCAAGTTAGATAGGAAGTGCTATAGATGTGGAGATTCTGGTCACTTTATAGGTGAATGTCCAAAGCCTCCAAAGAACAAGTCTCAAAAAGCATTCGTTAGTGGAGCTTGGAGTGATTGTGAAGGAGATGATGATGAGCCTAAGAACAACGAAGTTGCCCTTATGACTCATGACACAGAAGAGGTACATTCTGACTCATACTCCTCTATAGATGATGAAACCTTAGAAATAGAATATAACAAGCTATGTGATATCACATTAAAAATCATCAACAAAAACAAATTCTTGAAAACTAAAACAACACTTTTAGAAAAAGAAGTGTATTGGCTTAAAGAAAAAGAGATACGAATGAAAAAAGGGAAAAATAGTAAAGATACATGTGTCTCTTGTCAAGAACTAAAATTAGAATTAGATGCACTAAAAACTTCACAGGAAGATCTCATTAAGCAAAACTCTAAGTTTAAAAGGTTTGATAAAAACATAAGTTGTGCAGATGAGATAATGAAGATGCAAAAACTTCCTCATGATAAAACCGGATTAGGTTTTATGAAAGTAGGAAACTTAAGTGACTTTAAGAAACACACTGTGAATGAAAAAGAAACAGTTTCAACTAAGTCAGAAGCTCACGGATCCGACGAATCCAAAGTTTTGGATCCGCCAGATCCGCGGGTACAGAAGTTGAACAGAAGGTTCAGAAAACAGACCGTACTGAATTTATTAAGGTCACTAGAAAACCTAGTACTAGTACAACTAATAACAAGCTAAAACCAGCTGTGTTTATAGGGAGAGGTCAAGCTAGGAATGAGTATAGAGTTAAAACAACACAACAGAGACCTCAAACTAGTTTTCCCAAACACCGCTTTCCTAAGAGTAATGTTAATTCACAACATCATTATCAAAATAATTGGAACCAAAATATGCCTAGAAACTTTCAAGGTCCCAATTACATGCCATGTAACTATTATCCTCCATTTGCTTACATGAACCATGATAATGTTATGTTTAACACAAACGGACCCATGAGATATTGGGGACCAAACGCTTGAGTCTTTATTGAACTTAGGTGTGCTTAAAAGTTGAACTTGAACCTGATGAGTGGATCAAAGATAGTGGGTGTTCAAGACACATGACGGGAAACAAAAGCTTTTTCTCCGCTTACCAAGTGTACAACGGAGGTAATGTCACATTTGGTAGCAAGCTTAAAAGTAAAATCATCGGAAAAGGTACAATCTCTCATGACTCCCTCTCTATTGATGATGTTGCTCATGTTGATAATTTAGGTTTTAACTTACTTAGTATAAGTCAATTGTGCCGCAAAAAGTATAACGTCCTTTTCAGTGAAAATGGAAGTAAAATACTTAAAGATGGCATAATAGTAGGAAAAGGTGTCTTAAAGAATAACGTATATGTTATGAAATTAGATAAAACACCAAAAGACAAGCTTTGTCTTACTTCTCTGGACGAAAACTCAACCTTATGGCATCGACGCTTAGGTCACGCCAATATGAGGTTAATTCAATCCTTATCATCCAAAGAACTCGTTAGGAACCTACCTAAGTTGAGATATGACCAACACTTTTGTGATGCTTGCAAAATTGGGAAACAAGTGCATAATAGCCATAAGGCTAAAAACATGGTATCTACGTCTAGGTGTCTAGAATTGTTACATATGGATTTGTTTGGCCCGTCGGCTATACAAAGTTATGGAGGTAATTTTTACACATTAGTTATAGTAGATGATTACTCTAGGTATACATGGACTAAATTTTTGAAAACCAAAAATGAGGCCTTTGATAAATTTGAAATTCTAAGCAAGAAAATTCAAAATCAATTAGGAAGTAACATAGTATCTATTAGAACTGACCATGGTCGAGAATTTGACAACGAAATCCAATTCGGAACATTCTATGATAAAATGGAATAACTCATAATTTCTCGGCTCCTCGAACTCCACAATCTAATGGTGTAGTAGAACAGAAAAATAGGACAATTCAAGAAATGAGTAGAACTATGTTAAATGAACAAAACATACCTCAAAAGTTTTGGTGTCACGCAGTAGATACTTCCACATATATCCTAAATAGAGTTTTAATTAGACCATTTTTAAATAAAACTTCTTATGAACTTTATCGAGGCAAAAAGCCTACTTTAGGATATTTTAGAGTGTTTGGAAGCAAGTGCTTCATTTTAAACACAAAGGATTATCTCACCAAATTCGACCCAAAGTCGTATGAAGGTGTATTTCTAGGATATTCACAAACTAGTAAAGCATACATAGTTTTGAACAAGGAAACCTCAAGAGTCGAGGAATCATTAAACGTAACATTCGATGAATGTCCACCTCCCTCTAAGACATCACCTTTGGTAGATGATGACTTAGTTGAAAACCAAATGGTTGATAATCAAGAAAATGTTGAAAATGATAAAGAAGATGAACCAGTAAAAAGAGATTTAGTCAACATCAAAGAAGATAAAAGTCATCCATTAGAAAACGTCATAGGAAAACTCAATGAAAGAACATTAAGGTCTAAAGCTCAAAATGAAAGTAATTTCTTTTGTTTTGTTTCAACAATAGAACCTAAAAATATAAATGAAGCAATAAAAGATGAATCTTGGGTCATTGCGATGCAAGAAGAATTAAATCAATTTATTAGGAATGACGTTTGGACATTAGTTCCTCAACCTAAAAATCAAACCATAATAGGTACCAAATGGGTTTTTAGAAATAAAATGGATGAAAATGGCATAGTATCTAGAAACAAAGCTAGACTAGTAGCACAAGGCTACAATCAACAAGAAGGAATATATTACGATGAAACATTTGCACCCATAGCTAGACTTGAGTCTATTAGAATACTACTTGCATATGCATGTGCACATGATTTTAAATTATTTCAAATGGATGTCAAAAGTGCATTTTTAAATGGCTTTATAAATGAAGAGGTATATGTAGCACAACCTCCCGGCTTTGCCGATTTTGAAAAACCAAATCATGTTTACAAATTAAAGAAAGCTTTATACGGACTTAAGCAAGCACCAAAAGCTTGGTATGATCGACTTAAGACCTTCTTAGTTGACCATAAGTACACCATGGGCCTAGTAGATAACACTCTCTTCACCAAAAAAAAGGGATCACATATTATCATCGTCCAAATATATGTGGATGACATTATATTTGGTTCAACTTGTCAAGAGTTATGTGATGATTTCTCAAAAATCATGCATGACGAGTTTGAAATGAGTATGATGGGGGAACTAAACTTTTTCTTAGGTCTCCAAATAAAACAATTAGAAGATGGGATATTCTTCAACCAATCAAAGTATATCAAAGATATGCTTAAGAAGTTTGGTCTTGAAGACTCAAAACCAATGAAAACACCTATGTCCTCCGAAACCAAACTCACAAAGGATGAAGAAAATGAATCCGTAGATAGCACTAAATATAGGGGAATGATTGGTAGTTTACTCTATCTTACGGCTAGTAGGCCGGACATTATGTTTAGTGTTTGTCTATGTGCACGTTTTCAAGAAGATCCTAAAATATCCCATCTTGAAGCCGTTAAACGGATATTTAGGTACATCAAAGGCACTACACATATAGGATTATGGTATCCCAAAGGAACGGGTGTAGAAACCATAGTGTATGCCGACTCAGACCATGCCGGTGACTATGTTGATAGGAAAAGTACTAGTGGTATTTGTACTTTTGTAGGATATTGTCTCACCTCATGGTTCGCTGAGAAACAAACAGCCCTCGCAATCTCAACGATAGAGGCAGAGTATGTGTTTGCAGGAAAGGCGTGTCAACAAGCACTGTGGATGAAACAAGCTCTCGTAGACTATGGAATCGAACTCAACGACATCCCCATTCTTTCTGACAACAAAGGAGCTATCGACCTCAGCAAAAATACGGTCCAACACGCTAGAACCAAACACATTGAAATACGTCATCATTTCCTACGCGACAATGTTCAGAAGGGAAATATCTCAATTGAGAAAGTTTCCTCAGAGGACAACATTGCCGACATCCTCACAAAACCTCTCAAAAGAGAACCTTTCAACTACCTTAGACTTGGATTAGGATTAATGGAACCTAGTGATTAGAATAGACAGTAGCGTAAACCTTAGTTTAACCAAACTCGACACTAAACCAAAAACTGTGTTCTGATCCCGCGGATCCAAACGATAACAAAGGCGGATCCTTTGTTTTGGATCTGCCGGATCCGTCACATGCACAGGTTGTTATATTATAAAATAAACAACACCATGTACTATTCATCACTCTCCTAAAACTTATCACCTACTGAATTCGTCCCATACTTCACCAAATTCACAAATTAAGCCGTAGTTCTCAACCAAATTGTGCTCCAAAGATCACTGTAAGTATCCTTATCATGTTTATACTCCTGATCTGCGTCTAGGATTTCTATTTCATTCACAAAACCAAACCTTGGGGTTATACATAATTCTTGAAAAATCATGAAGCATACTTTCCAAATTGCATAACAAATCATGTTTTTCATAGTTAGGAATTGCATCTTATAGTACATTGTCATCATTCATCAAAAACCCCATGAGAAATTTTTGCTAAAATCTTCTCACGACTAGGAAAAACGGTTTTTGGACATTATATCTATTATACATTTATGGCGCAACCCGGCAATTTGGTTTTGCAACCCGACCCACCAAAAATTGCTATTTCCACACCTTAGAATTCAAGGCCCTTGGTACCGAAAATTGCTACTGGCAGACTTTTTATATCCAGCTTAGGAACTGTTGCTTGTAACTACAGTGCTAATGTGAGATGAGCTACAGAGGGTATGAATAGTTACTTTAATAATATTTAATTTTTTTCCCGGGTTATAATCTCTTCCATCCCTACATTCACAAGATATCTAGCTTCCTGAATCTTCCATTCAGGCACAAACCACACACCACAAACAAAATTCCATTCACAAACAAGTACCATTATCCACATAATCATCTTCTTCAGTTGCAGGTAAGTTATTTTCTGTAAATGATTGTGAATTTTTGGAGATCCTTTTTAACGGATGTGCTGATTTGATCTGTTAATTTTTTTCCAGCTTTTGATAAATCTATGACGAATTCCACCCAACCGTTAAATACCGTATGATGATATGTAAGTTTTTTGCGTTTTAATTTTTTTTTGTTTAATTTCGAACTTAGGGTTCCATCTTAAATTTGGGGTTTTGATGATTTAGTTGCTTAGTGTTGTTGATTATCATTATTTATAAAAAATTTAAGTAGATTATGGATTTTTATAAATTTTTATGATTATTTTTATTTTTATTTTTGTATTTTTAAAAAGGGATAAAAGTTGAAGTGGACTGAGGATTTTAAAAAAAAAAATAAAACATAAAAAAATTTGTTGCTAATGATTAAGCGAGTTTTTCAGGGTGATTGGTGCAGGAGTACTTTTGTTTGTTGTTATTTGGTGTGTGTGGATTTACATGACGGTGATGATGTTTTTGTTGGCTGCAAGTAATTAGATTTTCATAACTTTCATTGTTATGTTAGCTGGTTGTGTTATTGCCATTAAAAAAAAAAGAAGAAGCTGATTTTAATTTTTTTAGTTGCTGAAAATAGTAAAACATTTAGATATGTTGCTTTATGATTAGGCGAGTTTTGGGTATCGTTCATGTGATATGTTTTTGTTTTGTCGTTGTTTGGGTGACAGTCCTTGCAACCCCTTCGTATTGTTTTCGTAATCATTGATTGCTATGTTTGGAGAGGTACTTTAATGATAGTCATCAACTGTTGGTTATTGTAAAAATTGCTTATTTTATGTTGTTATCGTATTTCAAAATATTGCTTCTTTGAAAACAGGGGCATGCTTGCTGAAATATGGACATAGAGGGAAGGCCAACTTCTGTCCCTTCCACTTTTTCAATGTAAGTTATATTGTGACATCTGTGCTGATTGGATATGTTTTCATAATGAGTGTAATGTTGTATACCAACGGTGCCTATTGTTTCAATGTAGGTGGAGGGAGGGAGATGAAGGGCTTGGGGACACCCGCAAGGTAGACCGTTGGCGATGCACCATCTGAAAGATTGGCTGATTCCGGGAATAAGGTGCAAGTCATGATCCGCGTCGTGAGGGCAGATGGAACCCTAGGTAGGGTCCGAATGGTGAGGAGACAGATGGTTCGCATGAGAAGTGGACTAATTCAGGGGAGGATAGTCCGCTTGAGGAGTGGACTGATAGAAAAACCTCATTTCGTTACAGTTTTCTCTCAGGTAGTGCCGACACATACACGAATAAAAATTTGAATCCTTTATTTATTAAAAAGTTATGCAATCTTATTGATTCGCGCATCTGATGATGTGGTTGAGATACATTAATATGTGTGTGGGTAACCATTAACTACATGAATTGTTTAATCAGTGGCCATATATCTGTTACTCATATCTTTAACTACATGGATCGTAAGTTTATCATGAGCAGTTTTCGTATGCAATACGGTAGGTGCTTATTAGTTTTTTGTGCATACGTTCTTAGGTCACCTTTCTAATTCCAGTCGTAGGCAGCGAAAAAGATTATCCCAGCCCAACCGAGTAGAATCAGAAGCATGTGTACAAGATGCCAGGCGCAATGTTCGAAGGCGTGTTGCCACAGATGTTTCACAAACTGATGATGATCAATGTGTCGAACCTACTGAAGATGGTTTAGCTTCTGTTGGCAGTGAAGGTATTAATCATCTTTTTCTGTTGGTGCTTCTAGATTTGAATTTAATGAGTTACTTCTTATTGTAACGTTGTTGATAGCCATTTGGATTGCAGCTTATTAATCAGCGATGCACATTGACGAATCCATTGAGCCAGGTTCTAGGTTGCGCAAAAGGCCAGCCAAGCCAAGGCAATACAGCATGCCAACCTGTGTTCAAGATCGTGCATGGAATGTGAGGAGACATGTTAACAAAGATGGTGATGACCCGCCAGTATTATCATTTGCAGACTATTACAACGGATAATGGAGCACAACACGTTATGGGCCGCTCAAGAAGTAAGTTCCTAAAACTATACAACAATCTTATGAGTAACACAGTTGCCAGAAAAATAATCTGCAGTGTCCTGTTGTCTTTTAGTTTGTTACTTAATGGTTTTTTCATCATTTGAGAATGAGTTATGTAACATAGATTTTATTAACAAGAAATTGCATATACCTCCATTGTGCCATTTCATGTACAACAAAGACTTAATGAGTCAAATTTCTATGTAAATTTAGGTGAACAGAAAGGAGTTGAAGACAGAGTTGGCTGCTAAAGGACAATAAACAATGAAACCTTCTTACGGATGACATCAGAGGAGTAGGTGAGCAATTTGATTTACTTTGTTGGCTGTCAAATGTGTCGAAATTCGCATGAAAAATCCAAAATGTTTGTTAATCATTAATAAGGAAATTACAAGTTTTGTGCGACAAGTGTTTTAGTTCAAAACAATTCGGCCCATGCCAAAAAACTACTTATTTGACCCAGTTGCCATTAGTAATATATTTGCCTTTGATTTGTTTTAATTCGGTTAAAATGATAATTTTTGTTTTTGATTATGCAGGTTAAATGGAATCACCGCATCTATACCTCCAACTCCGCCGCTTATCCAGGTAATCATCCCCGTAATTATGCCACCACTTCCTTAATAGAACCTGCTACCAAGTCTCCTGCCTACCCGCCAATGACTTCTGGTAATTTACCAACTAATTATAATCAATATTATGAAGCGTGTGTAGAAAGACAGGTACAAACGAATGCCTACACACAGGTTGTAGATACGTGTGAACATGGTATGATGGATTTGTAGGATTTTTGAATTGACCCTTTCAATGGTGACAAGCATTGTGTTATTTTTGTTTACGGTTTCGATGCCATTAGTGATATAAATGCCTTTGATTAGTTTTAATTCAATTAAAATGATAATTTTCGTTTTTGATTATGCAGGTTAAATAGAATCACCACATCTATACCTCCAACTCCGCCGATGACTTCTGGTATCCGAGGTTTGTTGCATTTGTAGGATTTTTGAATTGACTCTTTCAATGGTAATAAGCAGTGTGTTATAGTTTTTTTATCATTCATTTTTGCAGTGAAGTATGATGCGTCAGGCAAAGACGAGGAAGCATTGATTTTTGTTTTCTGCAGGGTTTATGACTGGTGAATAATTTTTTTGCAAATAAATTTTATTTATGTTAAAGCATATTTACCGATTTTAACCTATACTTGACAGCCAAACCTTTCATCCCATACCAGTTTTGACCCGTTTAATAACCAATTAGATTTTTATTTTTAAAAAACAAAAAAAAGAAAGAGAAAAAAGAAGAAGCCTATTATTATGCCGAGAATTGTGTTGTTGACTAGCCACGAACAACTCAAGATGATCATATTGATCAAGATCTGCATTCATAGTAAATTGTAGAACACGTAATATATATGGCAACAAGCAGATGCATATTTATTCCTTTTAAAATCATATGATGCCCAGGTGGACCCTCAGTTACTCTAATCGGGGTGTTTAATGCCATAATCAACGTCCTGAATATCTATTACATTAATATATAGTATTACAGAAGTCCTATATTATATTGTTTACGGGATATTCAAACAACACTCATTTGTCTAAATATGTACATGTTCTGTAAACGTAGAAATTTATATAACAGTTGCATGTTTGGCTGCAGGAGATGAGTTGACAGAAAACCCTTAAACATCAATGCACAATCAAAGGCAGAGTGCACCGACTACCAATTCCCATGGGAACAGCGTCGACTAGCACCATCGCTGTAAAGGTAAGGCCAACCATCATTGATTTCTGTTTTCTGCAGGGTTTATGACTGGTAAATAATTTTTTTGCAAATAAATTTTATTTATGTTAAAGCATATTTACCGATTTTAACCTATACTTGACAGTCAAACCTTTCATCCCATACCAGTTTTGACCCGTTTAATAACCAATTAGATTTTTATTTTTAAAAAACAAAAAAAAGAAAGAGAAAAAAGAAGAAGCCTATTATTATGCCGAGAATTGTGTTGTTGACTAGCCACGAACAACTCAAGATGATCATATTGATCACGATCTGCATTCATAGTAAATTGTAGAACAAGTAATATACATGGCAACAAGCAGATGCATATTTATTCCTTTTAAAATCATATGATGCCCAGGTGGACCCTCAGTTACTCTAATCGGGGTGTTTAATGCCATAATCAACGTCCTGAATATCTATTACAGTAATACATGGTATTACAGAAGTCCTATCTTATATTGTTTATGGGATATTCAAACAACACTCATTTGTCTAAATATGTACGTGTTCTGTAAACGTAGAAATTTATATAACAGTTGCATGTTTGGCTGCAGGAGATGAGTTGACAGAAAACCCTTAAACATCAATGCACAATCAAAGGCAGAGTGCACCGACTACCAATTCCCATGGGAACAGCGTCGACCAGCACCACCGCTGTAAAGGTAAGGCCAACCATCCATGTATTATTAGGATTTTTAAATTCCTTAAATTTGTTGGGATTCTGCTATGCGTTACTCACTTTGTGAAAACATTGCATATTATTACTTGGGAATGTTCATGCTTAATATTCATGCAATACAAAATGAATTTGTTATAAAAATAAGCGGAAAGAGTGGTTAAAAGTTTGTGAAACATAGTGAGTTGGCTGCAAATAATTGCAACTGATATATTCCTATATAAGATATTTGCTTGAAAATTTAAACAAGCGCGTTTTCATTTGGTTTTAGCTGTCAATTCATGGTAAGAAATTGCGTTACTGATTGGAACCGTACTGATAGTAGCAACAGCTATGTTAATAAGTAATGACACTTTACAACAGAAACATAGTCAAGTTAGTTTCAACCAACCATGGACTAATTCTTCATTCTGATTGTACTCTACAGTCTGGAATCGTTGTTAGAACAACTCTTATTTATTTTGTTCTCTTCCTTCTTTACTGCTTTTGTTCAGTTGGGCCACCAGATAAGTTTGTACAGTAATTGTGTAGTTTTGCATCTACATTTCTGCTCAAGGCACCATGAGGAGTTTCTTCCTCAGCGATTGATTGTTCCTCAAGTAAATTCCTTTTTTTTTTTTTTTTTTTTTTTATTGAACATAAATATGAATTTCTTATTTTTGTTGTTTAAACACCATTTTTTGTGTGCTTTTCAGCTGAGTGAGACGTTACAAGTTGCCCAAAAGAAAAACAGCCTACGATTACTTAAACTGGATCAGATGGGGTTTACGTCAGCTGAAGCATCATAGGGAGATTGACGCTGAATTGACGGCTAAAGCGAATTTTGCTGACCTCTACAGAGTTGCTATTTTGGTCAACTCTCGAATGGTTGTACTTATGTAAATTTCAATTACTAATTTTGTTACACTTCTAAATAATAAAAAAAATGCTATGTAGAATTTTAACATATATCAAACATGATTGTATTTTATTGGTGCTTTCTTAGTTCAACAATGTTTTCATGAAATTCATTTATAGTTTAGGCCCTCTTTTTTCCCCGTCTAACTTACGTATACAAACAACCCGCGGCAACACATCATCATAAATTTGAATATATTATTTTACAGCTACCTTACATACACAAACGCTCCGCAGCAATGCGCGGGTTACTCACCTCGTTGTTCATACAAATTCAAAAATGTTAGGTTTTAAGCATCACTTGCATCATGTCTCTTGAATGCTAAAGGGAATACATAACTAATATGTATTTTTGGCTCCCTCCGTCCCATATTAAGTGTCCACTTTTCAAATGCACAAAGTTTTAGGAAAGTGGGGCCAACTACACTCTCCACCAATCAAATATCACTATTACCCACTAAAGTCTCTTCTCATTGGTTGAAAATATTCCCTGGACACTTAATTTGGGACATCCCAAGATTCCATTATGGACACTTAATATGGGACGGAGGGAGTATGTATTTTTGGGTACATTCAAATGTAGCTACATTGAAGTAGGAGCGTTTGGGTTATCTCCTGTTTTATTATAAAACTTGCATAAACATAATTTTCATGCATCAAAATGAGTCGAGATAATCGCACCTCCACATTTTCCCCATGTAGGCACACACTAGACATATATATTTTTGATAATTTCAACTAAACTATATATATTTTTCGTGTCTAGGATAATCATGCCTCCCGTCACCAACTATGATCACAAACACACCGTCAATTACCTACCTAAACACCATAAAACCAAAGGACTTAGTGAACAACAAGTTGAAACTTTCAAAGCTCTAGAAAAACACTACGTACATGAGGGTAGGTTTGTAGAGTCCTCATTCTATGAAGGAACCAATCTTAGGGAACAACTAGCGGCCATTCACTTTGATTCCCTCTAGATATCAATGAACCAATAGTTCCACGATTCATTTTAGAATTCTATGCTAGTATCACTCTAGAGTCAAATGATCAAGGTTACATAAACATTCACTTCAGTGTCAATGGAACACAATACAACATCCCTTTAAATCAATTCGGTGAGGTCCTAGGAGTTCCAAGTTATGGAACGAGTGTCTATACCGATAAATGGTCATTAACCATTCTTAAGTCAAATCTTGAACGAACGACACCATATGCTACTCCTTTAGCCTCAAAAGAAGTCATTCATGAGCATCTCTTCATTCCTAGGAACAACCCCACTAGGATGTATCGAGGTAAAGAAGTAGCTAGAGATCCGTTTGCTATGGAGCAAAATGAGATTAAGCCCGAGTTTAGGAAAATGGAAGAAGTCTTAAGGGCCAATGTCATGTGCACGGTAGGAAACCGCGATCACATCAATGTTTGTCTTTGCCACATGATGTACAATGTGTCAACCCGTCAGCCTTTCGATCTTGCTTACTATATCACCAAGAGAATGGCCGATATTCCAGTTCAAGGAAAAATGGCATTGCCTTATGGAATGCTCTTAACCCGTCTCTATCGAGCATTTGCACCCATTCCTAGAAATGCCTTAGGTTTTGTTCCCGACTATGATGAGATCCAACGCACCTTTGCTCCCTTAAGCGACCATAGGGTAGCGCTTGATAAAGGCAAACATCCTGTCACACCCCAAAAATGGCGCAGCGGAATGGCATTCACGGGGTATGACCTCATAGTCAAGAAACACAAGGTGTCACAATAGAGAAAACTAAATGTAAAACATAAGACCAATAATAGTCGCAAACTACCACAACAGGGATGAGTATAAAGATCCACGATAAACATAAGTCTCAAAGTTAAACAACGTCATTAGGAAATATTAAATGCAACTCCATGAGATATAACCCGGGAGGGTCTTGTCTTAAGTCTTGCTAAGCCAGTCAATACTCAACCTTCTAAGCAACTTCAGTCACACCTGAAAATGGTACTAGAAAACGTCAACATAAAGTTGGTGAGCTCGTAGGTTTAAAAGTTAAACCACGAAGCTGTGAATAATAGCGTAGGACAATAGTGAGCAAGATATACAAATATGAGCACATAGTAAAAATCACAAACTATCACAGGTGACAAACACGTATAATTGATCAACACATAGTCTGGGTGCCACTTCCCCAAAGTTATACACCAAGGTTGCTAAATACGGTTGCACAAGGTTGCTAAATACGGTTGCACAAGGCAAAACTCGTCACAGTATGTAATCGCATCAACACACAGAATGCCCACGCGATATAGAAACCGCACAAATTTAGTTCTATCATCCAAAACATTAAGCTATGTAACAACTTGGATCTAACTTGATTTCACAACTCATCAGACAAGAACTGTCATGAAATTAAGTCAGAAGTTGTTACACAAACTTAATGTCTTAAGTGATAAACAACAAAATAAATCCACACCATGCTAATTACCTAGATATTGTCCACACAAATTGATTCACACAAAAGGGCACATATTGCAATCAAACGCACATATTGTCCAAAATCATGAAAACAGTAGATCACAGCATGAAAACATTTAAAAACATTGAGTACCATTTCCACCCCAAAGTAAAAACACGTTAAAAAAGTGGGGCTACGAGAACTCACCTCAAGCAAGCAACGCACAAACAAGATCTACAGAAGCAAAGTAATCGGCAACTCTCAAGTATCGGCACTCATGGACTCGGCACAACCTAATAATGTAAATTCGCCTTAACATAATCTCCAAATGTAAAAGTTCCAAAAGTTAACTACCCCGAGTAGATTCCATTTTAAATTCCAAAATCTCTTTCTCATATTAGTTACTAGCGTTTGGTATCGACGGGTGTGTAGTGGTGACACGACATGACTCAAGTGTACTCACGCCACATAAAGACTAAGACCAAAACGACTCACAAACAAGATCTACAAAACATGAATATTCCTCATAAATAACATTCTTAGATTCGCGTGTCCTCGAAACTTTTAATAACTCATAAAAGTAAACCTTTAGTTATATTTTTAGTAAACTAGTGATTTATAAAAATAAATTTTAGTTTTGTTTTTAAATAAACCAACAAGTAATAAACTTGTTATTATTTATTTGGAAAACGTTTACGTGATTACCGTTGTGGCACATATATACATTCATACATATGTTTCGAGTTCATTTTTATTTTTATCTTGAGTTATTCTTTGTTTCGAGTCACAAGTCCGAGTCATGACCTCTCGGCTTATTTTATCAATCCATATCAAATCAATACATATACAAAAATTTAAATATCATCACCGCAATCCACTTCAACCACTCGTGGTCGTCTACGACACACGTCTAACCTAATCTCCGTCAACTAATAATCGTCACACAATCGATTCCTATTTTTCATCAATCAATATATTCAATATTTCCGCGGCTTTTCTTTCTCACGAACATAATATCACACAACAAATCAAATAACTATAACATCATAATAATATTAACCAAGAGCAGCAACCAGGATATCAACCAAAATGGTTTTTAACCAAAATCACGATTATTGCCAAGACCGTGAGGGTCTCGGCTCAAGTTTCCTTCGATGTGTCTTAACAGCAAAAGTATAAACATTGCCGAGACCATACGGGTCTCGGCTTAGTTTTTCTCGACACAACTCAAACAACTACAACCTCAGCAGCAGTTTTGATTAAAGACCAACAACGAAAGATCTAAAATAGCAACAAGATACTAAGTAACACCACAAGACCATTGCCGAGACCTCCATGGTCTCGGCTTACCTTTCTCTCTCCGGTAATCAATCGAAAGGGACTCTTGGTCCTCCACTTTCACGACAACAAAGTAATAATAATAACCGAATAACAACAAAAACGGAACAACATCAAGAACATCAAGATCAACTAAGCCTATATCGTGAGCTTAACCCACGATTTCATCTCGACACCACAGAAACACGACACACACGACACCTTATCGATACCAAACTATTTTTATTAGTTTTTATTAACCAAAATCTTAACCCATTTGTTTTTAAACCTGAAAAAGAATAAAAAAACTCACGAGTTGACTGTGGTGAGTCAACCCACGCGTAAAAACGCGATTTCTTACCGTATCTTCACTCGATCTAGGTTTTTAGAGTTATAGAAATGATGGTGGTGATATTTGGTGGCGGCAGTGTAAACAAAACGGGGTGGTGAGGGTGCTTTGATGGCGCGTGAGCTATACCAAAAGAGAGAGGAGAGTGAGAGGAGTGTTATGGTGGTGGCGATGTGATTGTGGGAGTGGCGGTGGTGGCGGTTTAGGGGTGGCCGGCGGCGGCTATTATAGAGGAGGGAGAGAGTGTGGAAATGGGATGAAGATGAAAATGTAATAAGTGAAATAGGGTTAGGGTTTATGGCTTTTATTAACCAGTTTTTGCAAAGGGAGTCCTTGTGCAATATTTATTTTCATTTGAGGTGTCGGTGTAGGGACTAGCGGGATAATTTTTATTATTCTTTTCCGAGGTTACTTGTTTTTGTTCACGAAAATTATTAAACGTCTCCGAATAAGTTTTTAACCGTCACCCTCCATCTTAAAAATGTTTTTCCATAAAGTTTGATAATAAATATGTCCACATTCGTGTTATCTCGTTAAAATCAATATTTTTCGTGTTATTAGGTTTATTTGTGCCGACTCGCGTTGTGTGGTCTAGCTCACAAACACACATAATAATGAACATATAAACTAAATAAATAGATCATATCGAGCTTAACGTCACGCAAGAACCTAGAAAATTTACGGTTGCTACAGTCTACCCCCGTTAATAGAATTTTGTCCTCAAAATTCAGTTGACTAAGGGTCTGAGCTTGCTCGGATAGTATTCACCCTTCGATTTGGTTGCACACAGAAGGTAAGGGTGTGGGTGTCAATCCAAATAGTACCGGGTGCTACTTCCCAATTGGTACTATCAATACTTCCTAACCTCTAGAAGTCACGCAAATAAAACCACATAATAATCACACAGTAAGGCAAGCTTTCCCGTCCTTGAGTAAAGCCGTCAAAAACCCTAGGCATCTTTTCGGTAGTTTAAGTTGAGCCTCAACTCAAATCTAGCTTAACCCCACAACTCATCAAACAAGAACTGTCATGAGGTTAAGCTAAACCACAAATTTAAGCCCAGTAACAACTTGATTTCAGCTTAATCTCACAACTCATCAAACAAGAACTGTCATGAGATTAGGCTAAAATCAAGTTGGACCTAACCTTAAACTACAGAACAACTTGAACCTAACTTAACTCCACAACTCATCAAACAAGAACTGTCATGGGATTAAGTTAAATGTCAAGTTGTAAGAAAAGAACTCAACATTTTTGAAGTATTGGCTCAATTATTGGATCGCTTTCAAATAAACAAATCAATAAACACACAAAGCTTAGATTTAGAAGGTTGAGAAGCTTCAACTAAGAGAGATGGGTATTCATGTTTCCTCCAAAATCAATAGTGCATGCTTTAAGTATATCTCCTAAAGTCGAATAGTATGCTTACCCTGATCATCAGTCTAGGAATGGAAGGTCGTACTCAATTCTAACTGTGCTCCTAATGCATCCTATAGTGTCTGACAAAATCGTGATGCAAACCAATGTCACAATCCGATATAATAGATACAGGTGTTCCTCTTGTGTGTCGCTCTAACTGGATTTCTTATCTTCGAATATTGCGGGGGCATTGGTCAAACCAAAGGACTTAACTTGAAAACTCGAATTGCCTGTATATCGTTCTTAACGCGGTTTTAGAGTTGTCAGTCTTGTGCACTCTCAACTAATGATATTCGGGTTCGGAACTTTTCTTCGATAAGTAACGCGTGTCATAAAATTTGTGTCTCTCCGGGAGTTAAGTTGATGCGTATCTCAATTCTTCAAGGAGGAGTAATTCCCGTTAGGTCTTTACGAAGTACTCCAGGGAGTCTTAAGCACGCGAGGTATCTTTGGGTTTCTGCTCGTCCTACTAAGCGCACCGAATTAGGCGGTTTTATAGTAACTATCAAGTGATTAGGCTTCATGAAATGCCTCGTCCATTCTTGAGCAAAATCATTTAAAAATTTTAAGCTAAATAGCAACTTTAAACTTAATCTCACATCTCATCAAACAAGAACTGACATGAAATTAAGTTAAAAGTTGTTAAAAAGCTTTTTTTTTTTTTTTTTTTTTTTTTTTTTTTTTTTTTTTTATCGATGAAAAAGAAAATTTTTATTTAAAGTTTGGGGTTGCTCAAAAATGTACGGGTGGCATTTCAGCACTCCAAGATCCTACTACCAGGTGGTGAAGATTTGAACCATCATATCGGTTTCTACCTTTTTGGTCATACACTATATCAATCTCATAACTAAGAGTTAGGACACTAGGCTTCGCCTTTAACAGAGGCATGAACTAAGTGAAAACAAATCTATAATCGAGGTCGGAATCAAACAGTATGATAGTCTAATATCCGTTTAAGGAGAACATACCCGTCACGAGGTTCGGGTTCTGGCGTCCTTCTTCAGCATTCATCACGAATACCTGCCCACGAGCTGGGTTGCCATTGTTTCCAGCATTTCCATTAGTCAACAAGGCCTGATTCTCGTTATTCTGAACTTGCCCCTGTGCCCTATTCAGCTTAGGACACGTGTTTCGGAAATGATCCAGGCTCCCACACTCATAACATGTCCTTGGGTAAATGACATTAATCGGAGTCGCCTGCATGGCTGCTGCTCGACAATCCCTTGCAATGTGACCAGTTTGATTGCAGCTAAAACACACTAGGCAGGGTTTAGTCTCCAGGTGGTGGTAGTTACATTTAGCACACTTAGGGTGGGGACCTTCATATCCCTTACGGCCCGAGCTCGTTGCCACAAATCCTTTTCCCCACTTAGCTTTCTTGTTGTTATCATTTGCTCCATCTTGCTTACCCGACTCACTTACAGCTTTCCTCTTTTCACCACTCTTAGACGATGTCCCATTCCTGATCATCTCATCCGTCAGGGCTGCAGATTTCAGTATCGCGCTTTGAAGGGTAGGGGGCTCAGTCGCTTTCACCATCCCACGAATCTCAGGGACCAAACCATAGATGTACCTCTCAATTCTCTTGGATTCAGGAGTGACCATGTGAGGTACCAGTCTAGCAAGCTCATGGAATCGATCCGTATAAGTCGTATGATCAGCCCCTACCATGGTATGGTGGTAGAACTCATGTTCCAGTTTCTGCATCTCATTGTCTGGACAATACTCTTCTTTTAACAACGCCTTGAATTCATCCCAACTCATCCCTATGGCAGCTTCTCTGCCCCTAGCCTGAATTTGCGTATTCCACCAAGTCAATGCTTTTCCAATCAAAGAACAAGCAACATACTTCACCTTCTGATGACTCGCACACTCACTTATGTCAATCACTGATTCCATCTTCTCGACCCATCGAGTAAAAGCTATCGCACCTCCATTGCCATCAAAGTCCAACGGTTTGCACGCGGTAAATTCCTTATAAGTACATCCCTTGTTTTCGTTGTTATGGTTCCCATCGACGTGATCACTTCCACCGTCGTTGTTCGCTTGATCATTCCCACTCATGTTGTTGTTCCCTTGGTTGCTGATATGGTCGCCAACTTGGGTGACGATAGTGGGTAACAGTTCCCGTAGTTGTTGGGCGATAATAGTAGCAACATCAGGAGTCTCATTGCCGGTATCGTCGCTTTTCGTGCCACGACCTCCTGCCCTACCTCCTCGTCCACCAGTCCTTCCACCCCTCGGTGGTGGAACACCTCGGTTAACTCGAGACGACATTCTTGGAGGCATGATTCTACAAGGTAGGACATTGATAGACGTTAGATAGGAGATAGGTAGGATAGGTTGGTATACGTGTCGTACTACTACACTCAACTTCCTATCTAACAGTCCATGAATTTGATAAGTCCATGCCGCATCATGTTATCGTAAAAACGTTGGCCAGGCGTTTTTAAGATAGCATCATGATGCATTTACTTATCATCATCACTTCGTGCCATACTATACGCATGATCGCACACGTAGTTCCTATAATGCAAACTATATGAGGATTCTTAGGTTATAGTCTAGGTTAAACCACCTAATTCTCTATAACCTTGGTCTCTGATACCAATCTGTCACACCCCAAAAATGGCGCAGCGGAATGGCATTCACAGGGTATAACCTCATAGTCAAGAAACACAAGGTGTCACAATAGAGAAAACTAAATGTAAAACATAAGACCAATAATAGTCGCAAACTACCACAACAGGGATGAGTATAAAGATCCACGATAAACATAAGTCTCAAAGTTAAACAACGTCATTAGGAAATATTAAATGCAACTCCACGAGATATAACCCGGGAGGGTCTTGTCTTAAGTCTTGCTAAGGCAGTCAATACTCAACCTTCTAAGCAACTTCAGTCACACCTGAAAATGGTACTAGAAAACGTCAACATAAAGTTGGTGAGCTCGTAGGTTTAAAAGTTAAACCACGAAGCTGTGAATAATAGCGTAGGACAATAGTGAGCAAGATATACAAATATGAGCACATAGTAAAAATCACAAACTATCACAGACGACAAACACGTATAATTGATCAACACATAGTCTGGGTGCCACTTCCCTAAAGTTATACACCAAGGTTGCTAAATACGGTTGCACAAAACAAAACTCGTCACAGCATGTAATCGCATCAACACACAGAATGCCCACGCAATATAGAAACCGCACAAATTTAGTTCTATCATCCAAAACATTAAGCTATGTAACAACTTGGATCTAACTTGATTTCACAACTCATCAGACAAGAACTGTCATGAAATTAAGTCAGAAGTTGTTACACAAACTTAATGTCTTAAGTGATAAACAACAAAATAAATCCACACCATGCTAATTACCTAGATATTGTCCACACAAATTGATTCACACAAAAGGGCACATATTGCAATCAAACGCACATATTGTCCAAAATCATGAAAACAGTAGATCACAGCATGAAAACATTTAAAAACATTGAGTACCATTTCCACCCCAAAGTAAAAACACGTTAAAAAAGTGGGGCTACGAGAACTCACCTCAAGCAAGCAACGCACAAACAAGATCTACAGAAGCAAAGTAATCGGCAACTCTCAAGTATCGGAACTCATGGACTCGGCACAACCTAATAATGTAAATTCGCCTTAACATAATCTCCAAATGTAAAAGTTCCAAAAGTTAACTACCCCGAGTAGATTCCATTTTAAATTCCAAAATCTCTTTCTCATATTAGTTACTAGCGTTTGGTATCGACGGGTGTGTAGTGGTGACACGACATGACTCAAGTGTACTCACGCCACATAAAGACTAAGACCAAAACGACTCACAAACAAGATCTACAAAACATGAATATTCCTCATAAATAACATTCTTAGATTCGCGTGTCCTCGAAACTTTTAATAACTCATAAAAGTAAACCTTTAGTTATATTTTTAGTAAACTAGTGATTTATAAAAATAAATTTTAGTTTTGTTTTTAAATAAACCAACAAGTAATAAACTTGTTATTATTTATTTGGAAAACGTTTACGTGATTACCGTTGTGGCACATATATACATTCATACATATGTTTCGAGTTCATTTTTATTTTTATCTTGAGTTATTCTTTGTTTCGAGTCACAAGTCCGAGTCATGACCTCTCGGCTTATTTTATCAATCCATATCAAATCAATACATATACAACAATTTAAATATCATCACCGCAATCCACTTCAACCACTCGTGGTCGTCTACGACACACGTCTAACCTAATCTCCGTCAACTAATAATCGTCACACAATCGATTCCCATTTTTCATCAATCAATATATTCAATATTTCCGCGGCTTTTCTTTCTCACGAACATAATATCACACAACAAATCAAATAACTATAACATCATAATAATATTAACCAAGAGCAGCAACCAGGATATCAACCAAAATGGTTTTTAACCAAAATCACGATTAATACCAAGACCGTGAGGGTCTCAGCTCAAGTTTCCTTCGATGTGTCTTAACAGCAAAAGTATAAACATTGCCGAGACCATACGGGTCTCGGCTTAGTTTTTCTCGACACAACTCAAACAACTACAACCTCAGCAGCAGTTTTGATTAAAGACCAACAACGAAAGATCTAAAATAGCAACAAGATACTAAGTAACACCACAAGACCATTGCCGAGACCTCCATGGTCTCGGCTTACCTTTCTCTCACCGGTAATCAATCGAAAGGGACTCTTGGTCCTCCACTTTCACGACAACAAAGTAATAATAATAACCGACTAACAACAAAAATGGAACAACATCAAGAACATCAAGATCAACTAAGCCTATATCGTGAGCTTAACCCACGATTTCATCTTGACACCACAGAAACACGACACACACGACACCTTATCGATACCAAACTATTTTTATTAGTTTTTATTAACCAAAATCTTAACCCATTTGTTTTTAAACCCGAAAAAGAATCAAAAACTCACGAGTTGACAGTGGTGAGTTAACCCACGCGTAAAAACGCGATTTCTTACCGTGTCTTCACTCAATCTAGGTTTTTAGAGTTATAGAAATGATGGTGGTGATATTTGGTGGCGGCAGTGTAAACAAAACGGGGTGGTGAGGGTGCTTTGATGGCGCGTGAGCTATACCAAAAGAGAGAGGAGAGTGAGAGGAGTGTTATGGTGGTGGCGATGTAATTGTGGGAGTGGCGGTGGTGGCGGTTTAGGGATGGCCGGCGGCGGCTATTAGAGAGGAGGGAGAGAGTGTGGAAATGGGATGAAGATGAAAATGTAATAAGTGAAATAGGGTTAGGGTTTATGGCTTTTATTAACCAGTTTTTGCAAAGGGAGTCCTTGTGCAATATTTATTTTCATTTGAGGTGTCGGTGCAGGGACTAGCGGGATAATTTTTATTATTCTTTTCCGAGGTTACTTGTTTTTGTTCACGAAAATTATTAAACGTCTCCGAATAAGTTTTTAACCGTCACCCTCCATCTTAAAAATGTTTTTCCATAAAGTTTGATAATAAATATGTCCACGTTCGTGTTATCTCGTTAAAATCAATATTTTTCGTGTTATTAGGTTTATTTGTGCCGACTCGCGTTGTGTGGTCTAGCTCACAAACACACATAATAATGAACATATAAACTAAATAAATAGATCATATCGAGCTTAACGTCACGCAAGAACCTAGAAAATTCACGGTTGCTACACATCCTCGTGCTCAAACCTCATCATCTTCATCATCAATGAGTGACAATGACGGCTTACCAAATTCTAGACTTCCTCCACCCGAGTACTTGAGACAACTTCCACCTATTCAGAATGAATCACCTGAGCATCGTCAAATGAAGGGAATGGTGAAGAATTTAGGTCGATGGATCATGAAGCTTCACAAGGGTATGAAGAAGTTGAAGAAGAAGTTGAGTTGATAGGAGTGTTTGGAACTAATCGTTTCTAGACAATGTTATGTTGAATGGTTACGTTATTAACTTGTTATGATACTACTTGAATTGTATGTGAACTAACTAATACTTGCAGGTCGATAACACTTAGTGTTATCAATTTTCCAAGAGTAAGCCTATGTTTGGCTTAACTCCTATTAAGGTAAGTTCACATGATCAAATTAATCTATGACTAAATATGTGTTAGTATCATCATATTTAGTTGTTTTGCATTACATATTAGATGATAGATATGCTCCAAGAGAATTTTTGGGTTTTCGTCGAAAAACGCGAAATATGACATACTCTCTGTGAAGTTTTAGCATTTTTGCCAGACGGATCTGGCGGATCCCTTAATTTGGATCCGCCAAGTGTTAGCGTTGGCTCCGTCATTTTACAACCTGCGGATCAGGCGGATCCCAAATTATGGATCCGCACGCCTTGTCGTTTGGATCCGCAGGTATAACAGTTAATTTCTTAAAACTTTTCGACTCATCCCGATTCTTTGATTTTAGTTTCTAATGTTCTTTAGAATAGGTTCACTGATCACTATAAATCTTAGAATGATTTAGAAACTCTTAGAAACCTAAGAACAAAATTTCCCACCAAAATTTGAATTTTCAAATCTTAGGAGTAAGTTACCTTTCTGTTACAAGTAAGGAACCCTTTTTAGGGATCCTTCAAATCGGTGGGTACATCACATCACAGGATTTTCCACTATCCCTTTGCATTTACTGCATATCTCCCTCCTCTTACTCAGCATAAGTTCTATGGACTGACTTATGTGATGTGATTTGCACAAATTTTTGTTCCAAATCATTCAGAACCAACATTCTCTATTGGATTTACATCAAATCCAAACACACAGACTCATATACCTTCTGCCTATAAATTAGTGCTTTAGGATCATCACTTCACACAACAACCATTTCTTCTCCTGTACATCTTAGCTATCATACTTCACCATGACCAAGTCAAACAACTCTTCCACATCTAGACCTCCAAGAAGAACAGCCCGCATTAGTGTTAAACCTTCTTGTTTTATCAACTTAGCAAACTCCTCATCTGAGGAAAATTCTCCTCTCAATATATCATCACCCATTGCTAGTGAAAATTTCCTTACACTCTCCACCCCAACACCATCAAATGTTGTTATACAAACACCACCACCAACCATTACTCCAATAGCTACTACTCCACCACCGGCTCCATCACAGCCTGTTAGATCACCATCACCACCAAAATCACCCAAACTCCAACCCTTGGAATTATTTAGGACTCCTCCTACATCACCACATCTTGATGACTTAGAAGAACTTACACCAAGATTACCCAATCTTCCACCCATGACCTTTGAAGGTCAACAACCCATGCTTTTTCACCCGGTTTACCCAGATATCCATGGTCCTTTATACCATGATGCACCATCATCCCAACCTCAACCACAACCTCTATCACCCACATCCACTCTAGTTGCCATTGACGAGGCAATGTGGATGAATATGCCTCAAACCCAAGAAGAGATTAGTGAAGATCTCAACCGTCTCTACACTCTCTCGGGTATAGTTGATCACCGCCTAAATGAAGCCATGGATCGGACATCCAAAACATCCTCATGAACTCCCTCCAAACACCACCACCAACCAATGAACAACAACAACAACCATCCAACAACAACAACAACCAACCACCACCACCACAAAACTTGGAGCCTAGTCTTCCTCCTGGTTTTTCAAGTCATGATTGCGCACATTGTGAGAGAACATCTCACTTGGCCCAAAGGACCAACATTTTGGTTCATGAGCTTCAAAATGAGATGAGGTTCATCTTGAACCATGTTCTCGAGCGTCTCAATGCAATCTCTCATCCGCCTCAATAAAAGCGCTGTTAGGAACTTTCTAGGATGATGTTGTAGTAGTTGTCTTCATTTAGGATTTATTTTGTAATGTAACATCATATCATGTTTGTGACTTTTGTCACATAATTTTCAATTAATGAATGTGATGTTTTTATGCTTATGAGTGATCAACATACAACATATTATCATTATTTAGGTGACTAACATTATAGTTATTTGGAATCTACATTATAGTTTGATCATGTACTTTAGGTATAAAATTTTGATCAGACACTTCATTTTGACTTTTAAAAGTCAACTAGATTGAACATCCTATTTGGATGACCATTTCATATGCATTATGCTTCTCCATTGAAGCTATTCACAACTAACATTGTAGTCATTTGGAATCTACATTATAGTTTGATCATGTACTTTAGGTACAAAATTTTAATCAGACACTTCATTTTGACTTTTAAATGTCAACTGGATTGAACATCCTATTTGGATGACCATTTCATATACATTATGCTTCTCCATTGAAGCTATTCACAACTAACATTTTTTTTGTAGCATCTCAAACTCTTCAAATGTATACGTTGGGACTCTAGTAATGGGGAGTATACATCGAGGGGGAGCATATCATATTCTAACCATCTGTTTTGTAGGATCATGCATCATCACCTTGTTGCTCCATTTAGGGGGAGTATCAAACAAGGGGGAGCTCTTAAAGTTCTCAAAATCGCATTCCGCTACGCAACTCTTCTTTTTGTTTCGATAAAAAGGGGGAGAAAGGATTAAGTTTGCATAACTGTGAATCATCACAGTACATACACTTTTTGCATAAAAATAGTTTTTAAACTCAAATAAAACAAACTTAATCTATATTTTAAAGAACTCATGCTATACTTATTCTTTTGCTCAAAAATATACTTTATGTTTTGTCATCAACAAAAAAGGGGAGATTGTTAATACAAATATCGTCCTAAAAACGTTATTTATATTTTACGATCTTTACTTAGTTTTGTTAATGACAATTACAAAGTATATCTTTAAGCAAATTACAAATACTAGCTAAAGTCTCTTTAGAACACATTTTACATTTCACAAGTTTACTTGGAAATACATTTCATACATCTACATGTTTATTTCCTTAAAAGGAAACTTTATTTCTAAAATGATACAATGACATCATGGCATGCATCATACATGTAATCTTGGTAAGATCTTGTAATATCTTGGATAGATCTTCAAGTAAGATATTGACATTGGAAGATCTTGATATGACAACACTAAGATATGGAAAGATTGGAGAGATTTGGAAAATCTCTTAGCTGTCTTACCTCTGGCATACCCACGGATCCCTTCGACATAAAGGACGGATCCCTTTTAAGGGATCCGCCGGATCCGCCGAGTGTTTATCAGCTTACCTATAAATAGCAAGCTGATCACTTGGCCTTCTCATCACTCATATAGCTTAAGTACATACTCATTCATATTACTAACATCATTCATTCATATCATTTGATCTATCTTTTGTAGCAAAGAAGATTAAGCATCAAGGTTCAACACAGACGTGTAAACCTTTAGTATAGTTACTGTGTGATCTTTGTGTAATTCACACATCATTATTTGTATCATTTATCTCAGTGAGTGTGGTTAGTGTTTTAGTCCTCAAAACACAAAGAGTGTAGGGAGTGGTTGTACCCTTGTGAAAGAACTCGACATCTAGCTTAGTGTTGGTAATTATATAGGCGACGTTGGGTTGGTTCTGCCCTGAAGTAGAACTCGGTGTTTAGCTTAGTACCGGAAAAGGAAGTAAGCAACGTGTAAAGTTTTTCTCCACCTAAAAGAGAGTTTGTTTCTTAGTGAAGGATAACTCTCGAGTTAGAGGCTCGAGGAATGGAGTAGGGCAAGGAAGAGAGTCCTTGTAGCCGAACCACTATAAACATCCGTGTTGTGTGGTTTGATCTTTCCTCTCTTTACTTTTCATATATATTGTGTGAATACTTGTTTGTTTCCTTTGAATTAACATAGAGTAACAAAGCGAATTAATATTAATCGGTAAAACTATTCAACCCCCCCTTCTAGTTTTCCACACACTTCTTGTTGGGCTTAGCTTTGGGGTTCTTTTTAATATTTATAATTGATTTATGGTCAGTGGTGGAGTGGACTGAGCTACCACAAATTATGCATTTGATTGCAGATGTAGACTCAGTAGACTGAGAGGCTGACTTTGTCATACCTCTTCTGGCCTGAATGGCCTTATCACCTCCTGAGGTGTCATGAGTGGAACTTCCACTATTTTCACAACCATTGTCAATTTGACAATCCTTAGGATGGTGATCATTGAACCCACAGTAAGGGCAAGGTGCAAAAGGTTTTGCCTTTTGTTTCTGTTTCTGTTTAGAATCAGAAGGGTAGTTTAAAGACTGAGCTTTAAGGCTTCCCATCTTTGATGTGACTGAGTGTGTTTTATGATCAGAGGTCCTATGATCATCTTTTTTGCAAATCATGCAATAAAGAATTATATAGCAATCATCAGTGATATGATTGGTATAGTTACACAGTTCACATCTTTTCAGGGGTTTTGAGGGTTTGGGTATGGTCTTTGAGGAAGCTGGTTTTTGTTTCTTCTTGGATTGAGAAGGTTTCTCAGAAGATGCAATCTTCTCACCCAGCTTCCTGACCATTTCAGCCAACTGATCAAATTTTGAGTCAAGACTTTGGGTTATTACTTCAGAAGGGACTGAAGAAGATGAGTCATCAGTATTTACTGAGACTTCAAATGTTGGTCTTTTCAGGATTGTTTTTCCCATTCCTGACCTCTCCTTTGGAGAGTGTTGAGAGTAGACCATTGGTGGGAGGCCTAAGTTGGGTGCAGCACCCTGAAGGGTATTCAGTGGTGGGAGTGGTGGATATGATTCTGATTCAGACTCATTCACTGACTCAGTATTACTGAGTTGTTCAGTGAGTTCAAGCTTACTGAGTTGTTCAGTAAGTCCAAGCATATTTTTCAAAGCCTGAATTTCAGGAAGCAAGATCTTTCCAGACTCAAAGTTTGGTAACTTACTGACTGGGTTGTCCCTGACAATCCAGTCATTTGACTTGGGAAGCATTTCTTGCTCAAATGATATGCCAGCTGGAACAAAGGTCAATTCACTGGGACTTACATAGGGGTTAACCATGTGATGGTCAATTCCTATTGTTTTCCTAGGGATTAAACCCACAGTATCAAATACCTTGGGGTTCTTTTTGGTCCAGCCTTGGATGACAGCTTTTTCTTTGTTAAGTTCAGTTTGTAGGGCTTGGTTTTGTTTCAAAATTTCAGTGTTCTGAATTTGTAGAGTAATTGTTTCTAATTTGGCTTGCTTCAGTACAAGCAATTCATCTCTACATTTATTCAATTCTGACACTATGTTGTTATATTTTGAAAACATGTTAAGCCTTTGTTCCTCAACAAATTTAAGATCTACACAAATATAATTCATGTAAGACTGCCAATCAGAATCATCATCCATAGAAAGTAAAGTGTTTACCTTCTTCATGGTGATGTTTACCCACTCTCCATTCCTTGCATTGGTTTTCCCAACAGCCACTTGATCACCTTCAGAGAGTGCCATCAGTACACTCACTCTAATTTCCTCATCTGAGGATACCTCTTCATCATCCCAATCATAAGCTTCAGCTACTAAAACCTTGTTCTTTGCCTGAACAGGTTTGGATGTTTGAGCAACCTAAGACATAGAGGGATTAGTTTCAAGAATTGCAAGTTTAGCCTTGGCTTTCCTATATTTTGCTTCAAAGTCTTTTTGACCCTTGTTTTGAAATTGTTGGGTCGACTGAAACATTCTAGGTTGAAACTTGCTAGTTCCTGAGGAACTATTTCCTGAAAATTTGTAAGAGGGTTCTGAGTTGGTTTTAGAATAACAGTCCCTAGCAAAATGACCCTTTTTACCACAATTAAAGCATTCAGTGGTTTCATTTGCTTTTCCTTTTGAAAAGTTGGACTGGTTTCTTTTGATCATGTATTTGTAATTTTGTCGCCTTTTCTGGAATATGAGATCGATAGAGATTAAAAAGGATGATCAACCCTTAACCAACAAACCCTTTTTACCACTTTAGACTTGTTACTCCTTGGCTTTAGTGGGGGAGATGCGTATACTTGCCAAGCCTATGATAGAATATTCGTCACGACTAAGCAACTAAACGATTTAGAATTGTTTTACATTAAAATTTATTTTGGTTTCTACTTCGTTAAGTGTTTGGTTGTGTGATTATGACAAAACGAATACGTGCGTAAATATAAAAATAAATCCTAATATCTTTTAGGATACATTTTCATATGATTAATTCTAAGGTTTACTTGGGGACAAGTAAAGTTCAAGTGGGGGGATATTTGATGAACTCAAATAAGTACATTTTATTATCATCATTTATCCTATTTATTTGACTTGTTTTATTATATTATATATGAGAATCAATACATTAATGTTTACTTTAGTAATTCTCAGGTAAAAACAAGCATTATGTGAAACTTGGCGATTTTGGACTAATTATGGAGCAAAACAAACGAGATGTCAAAAGTCTACTGAAATCCAGAAGATGCGCCGTATCTCACTCAACAAATACGACGCAATATCATACTTAGATGAATTCGAAGACCATTTCCTGACTTTGAAGAACGCGCCGCATGCAATTCTGTCATGCGCCGCATATGAAACTTTGGTCAAAGAAGAAGATCAAGCTCGTTCTACTCCAGATACGCCGCAATATACTTCTAACATACGGCGTATCACTATCAAGATTTCACCAGTTACAATCCAAGACAGCTAAAGTACATGCGCTGCATACAAAGATCAAGTTACGCCGCATCTGAAGACGGTGTACGAATATTCCAAAATATAATAATCTTGGACCCCACGCGAAGTTAAGTTAATGCGCCGCATCTATCAACTCAATGCGCCGCATCGATCCCTCAGACAGAAACTATAAATACCCCAAGGTCAGACGAATTTAAAAAAGACCTTATATATATATATATATATATATATATATATATATATATATATATATATATATATATATATATATATATATATATATATATATATATATATATATATATATATGTATATATATATATATATATGTATATATATATATATATATATGTATATATATATATATATATATATATATGTATATATATATATATATATGTATATATATATATATATATATATATATATATGTATATATATATATATATAACCCTAGAGCCGAATCCAGACGACCAAGCAGCACAAGACACACCTCAAACAAAGATACAAGAGCTGTAAGAAGGTCCTGCATGTATTCAATTCATTAAGTAGTTTTGTTTTATTGTTTTAGTATGCTTTAATTCATCAGGATTGATGGGCTTGTGTCATGTGACTACGGAAGATCATGCACTCCCCTTAATATTGCTTTCCCATTAATTAAAGTTTATATGTTGATGTCTTTGGTGACTTTTATTAGTGCATTGATAACCTCTGTGTCTAGCTGAGTCTTGCTTGGGTTGCCATGCCCCTTCCTCGCCTATTTATTCTAGCGTCTCTAGAAAATTAGGATAGACATAAGTAATCATTAAGGGTTTACTCGCCGATAAGATTAGAGCCAACGAGAAAGGTTTAATTATATACACTTCATATAAAACTAGCAATAAAATAAGTGACAAGCTATTTAATTATCAGGACAGGTCTTCTTATTGTTTCGAGTATCTATCTGTGTACGTGTGTGCTAATCGCTGATTCGTGCTCATTAGTTTAGTTTTCTATTTAATTATAACCAAACTGTGCCAGTCTCTCAGGCTGAAACCCCCTTGCGTTAGATTAGGTTGTATAACTAACTTAGGATATTAAAATACTGATTGGAATAACTAGATAATACGTTCCACTCTTAGTGATCGACACTCTGCTTACCATTATATTCATACTGACCGGGTACACTGCTCGTTAAGTGTGTGTGTTATTGATAAGTCGGCTAAATATAAATTTAAAACTTGAGTAGGCATTAATACTGCTAAACCGCAACGACACATCACGCGCATCATTAAGTTGTCTTCATAGACAAACTTTCCATAGATCTCAGGGAGCTCAAGGGTCTGAATGTGATTAGCATTCCTCAGGCCTTATGAGAAGTTTAGCCACTTCTTAGGGAGACTGTTGACAAAGCCAACATTTGTCTCATGCTTAGACAGAACTACACCATCATTTGATAGCTCGTTTATCAAGGTCTTGTATCTGGTATAAGTCTGAGAGAGACTTTCAGAGTCTTTTGCCCTGAAAGTATTATACTCAAGTTTCAGGTCCATGACCCTGTTTTTCTTGGTATCTGAGGGACCCTCAAAGCTATTGACCAAGTCATCCCAAGTTTGCTTGGCTGTGGAACAGTTGATGACTGATTCCATTATATCGTCAGGAAGACATGATATAATGATGCTTTTCAGGCGTTGGTCTTGATTGACCACCCTCCTCTCAGCAATGGTCCATTGAGCCTCAGGTTTGTTTAGCCCTTCAGCAGTCTTTGGGACATAAGGACCATCTTTGACACAAGTGATGTAGTATGGTTCCATACCAGTCAAGTAGCAAAGCATTCGCTTTTTCCACTTGCTAAATTTACCAGCTTCAAGTCGTGGGGCAACAGCTGAAAAGCTTCCACCCTATCCAAATTCCACTTTCAAAGCCACCTTTGACCTCAATACTTTTACCCTAATTCTGTCCCGGTTTAACAGTTTTGACACCTTAACTCATAAAATTCGTTTGATTGACTTCCCGACCTCGAAAACACTTGTGGTCGGACTTTTTGGAAAGCTCTTTCCCTGAACTATAATTTAGACATAAAATTCGTGATCTAACACATCTTCATCTATTAATTACAATCGTAACTTCACATCCTATTAATTCTGCCAGATTCATAACTCAATAATTAACATGTTTAAAACCCTAATTACTTCACCAATCATTATAATATCACTAATTAATGACTCTAAAATGTTTAATATTATTAATTTACAGATCTAATCACAAACCCTAGATCCATCAAAATTTGTATTACATGAATCATAAAAATTAATTAAACATAAGGATTATAAATTTACCTTAATACTTGAAGAATAAAAACCCTAAAAATAATTTTTCCTCTCCTTCTCCTTACGGTTGGTCGAAATTCATGAACAAGGGGAATGAGGGTTTTTGGTTTTGTATTTATAGGCTCCTATGGAAAATTCTAGATAAGGGTTAATTAGGTAAGTGGATTTGTAATCAAATTAGGTTTTTTTTTTTTTTTTTTCTTTTTTTATCCCTAACCGGCCCCCTATATATATATATATATATATATATATATATATATATATATATATATATATATATATATATATATATATATATATATATATATATATATTTTTATTAAATTTAATTATTACACTAAAAACCTTGTACTCTTTGTATTTTATAAAAACCCTATACTCAAATTAAGACCCTACGCGATAAACCTTCAATTTTACGACAAACCGGAAAAATATCATTTTCAAAATAAAGTTTCCAAAAATAGATTTTTCACACTTTCCATTAATATACCCAATAAAAATAACCTCCACGTAACTTACTAATGCTCAAATAGTTGAACGGAGTCTCGTTACGCAAAACCACAAAACACCAAAACTACACAAGTCATTTCTACACCACAAAGGCGATCAAAATGAACTTTTCCCAAAATTCGCACTACTCAACTCATCAAGAAAATATCACATCAAGGGATTTAATGCTAATATCCATACATAATACCCATAATCCACACACATATACCACCTATATCACACATAAGCACATAATACACCAAACAAAAATTAAATGAGTTGAGACTATAGGTCAAACTAACCTGCTAAAAATCACGGTTGTGACATTATCCCCCACTTAGGAAAATCGCGTCCCGAGATTTATTAGCTCGCCTCATCACTCTTCTCAGCAAATAATTTAGGATACTTGGACCTCATCTGATCCTCACGTTCCCAAGTAAACTCAGGACCCCGCTTGGAATTCCAACGTACCTTTACCAATGCTATCTTACCACGTTTCATACTCTTAACCTCTCGATCCATAATCTCAGCAGGTTCCTCAACAAAGTAAAGAGTCTTATCAATCTTAATCTCCTCTAATGGCACATGCAAACTAGCATCCGCCAAACACTTCTTCAAATTAGATACATGAAACGTATCATGCACACTACTTAATTCCTCAGGAAATCTTAACCGATATGCCACCGGCCCAATTCTTTCCATATTTTCAAACGGTCCTACATACCTAGGTGCTAACTTGCCTTTCTTACCGAAACGTACAACACCTTTCCAAGGAGACACCTTCAGCATTACAAGGTCACCAACACTAAACTCCAAGGGCTTACGGCGATTATCCGCATAGCTCTTTTGACGATCTCTTGCTGCCTTAAGTCTTTCCTTAATCTGAAACACCTTATCTGTAGTCTCTTGCACTATTTCAGGACCAATTAGTTGGCTTGTCCCAACCTCTTCCCATAAAATAGGTGATCTACACTTCCTCCCATACAACATCTCAAATGGTGCACATCTAATACTGGAATGATAGATGTTGTTATAAGAAAACTCAGCCAAAGGCAAATGAGTATCCCAGCTTCCTCCAAAATCAAGAGCACACGCTCTAAGTAAATCCTCCAAAGTCTGAATCGTTCGCTCACTTTGCCCATCAGTCTGTGGATGATAAGCAGTGCTCATGTCCAATTGTGTATTCAACGCCTTTTGTAATGATTGCCAAAACCGCGAGGTAAACCTGCTGTCGCGATCTGAAATAATCGACACAGGCATACCATGTCTCGCCACAATCTCATTAATATAAATCCTCGCCAGCTTTTCCATCTTATAATCTTCACGAATGGCCAGAAAATGTGCAGACTTCGTCAGCCTGTCCACTATGACCCATATCGTGTCATGTCCACTACTCGTCCTAGGCAACTTTGTAATAAAATCCATTGTTATTCTCTCCCATTTCCATTTCGGAATCGGCGGCTGTTGCAACAATCCTGAGGGTTTCTGATGCTCAGCCTTAACTTTCAAACAAGTCAAACATTGGCTAACATATTCAGCTATTTTCCTCTTCATTCCCGGCCACCAGTAAGCATCCCTAAGATCATAATACATCTTATCCGATCCTGGATGAATCGAATATCTCGATTTATGAGCCTCATCCATGATCAACTTTCTTACACCTCCTACCGATGGAACCCATATTCTATCTAAGAAATACAGTCCACCATCCCCCTTTTTCTCCATTTGTTGACCTAATCCACGCGGCATTTCAGCAGTCGCATTCTCATCTTTGAGAGCTTCTTCTTGCGCCGCCAATATCTTACCCTTAATTCCCGACTGTAGATTCATACACATCGCTCGCACACGCTTAGGCTTAATCCGCTCCTTTCTACATAAAGCATTAGCTACCACATTCGCCTTTCCAGGATGATAGCGAATCTCACAATCATAATCACTAAATACTCAATCCACCTTCTTTGTCGCATATTCAGCTCCTTCTGACTGAAAATATGCTGAAGACTCTTATGATCTGTATAAACAACACTCTTTGTGCCATACAGATAATGTCTCCAATTCTTGAGAGCAAATACTACCGCACCAAGCTCCAAATCATGAGTGGTATAATTCTTCTCATGAATCTTGAGTTGTCGGGATGCATAAGCTATCACCTTACCCCTTTGCATTAATACACACCCAAATCCTTGATTCGACGCATCACAATACACAACGAAATCATCTGGCCCATCAGGTAACGTCAGAATAGGTGCATTACACAAACTATCCTTTAGTGACTGAAAAGCCACCTCCTGCTCTTCTCCCCAAACATACTTCTTGTTTTTCTGAGTCAACAAAGTGAGGGGTTTAGCAATCTTTGAAAAATTCGCTATAAATCTTCGATGATAACCCGCCGCTTCTATCTTACTAGGATCTACATGAATTCCTTCACTATTCACCACATGTCCAAGAAAATGTACCTCCTCAAGCCAAAACTCACATTTTGAGAACTTGGCGTACAACTTCTCTTTCTCCAGTAATCCAAGGATCAACCTCAAATGTTCTCCATGCTCCTCCTTCGACTTAGAATAAATTAGAATGTCGTCTATGAACACAATCACGAATTTATCCAAGTAAGGCTTGCAAACGCGATTCATCAAATCCATGAATACCGCAGGTGCATTTGTCAGCCCAAATGGCATAACCGTGAACTCAAAGTGTCCATAACGCGTCCTAAAAGCAGTCTTCGGAATATCCTCCTCATGCATTCTCAACTGATGATATCCTGAACGTAGATCAATCTTTGAGAAAAACCGAGCTCCTTGTAGTTGGTCAAAAAGATCATCAATCCTAGGAAGAGGATATTGATTCTCAACCGTTAACTTGTTCAGTTCCCGATAGTCAATACACATCCGGAACGAACCATCCTTCTTCTTAACAAATAACACAGGTGCTCCTCACGGAGAATGACTAGGTCGAATAAACCCCTTCTCCTGAAGCTCTTGCAACTATACGGACAACTCCTGCATCTCAGAGGGTGTTAAACGATATGGGGGTTTCGCCACAGGTGCCGCTCCAGGAACCAACTCTATACGAAATTCAACTTGACGGATTGGAGGCAATCCAGACAAGTCTTCAGGAAACACACCAAGAAACTCATATACCACAGGAATCTCCTCTATCTTATGTTCTTTAGCCTTTGCAGTCTTAAGGGTTTTCAAGTCCTTCCCTAAACACTCTCCTTGTATCCGAAGGACACCACCACTCTCCAGAGGTATACGAACTACCTTTTCGTGGCATATGACCTCGACCATATGCTTAGACAACCAGCTCATCCCTATCACCACATCAAAACTCCCATGCCCAAAAGGTATCAAATCAATTGTGAACGGGATACTCTGTAGCACTATAGTACACCCACGAATAACCTTGTCAACCTCTACCTCCTTACCACTAGCTATTTCAATCACAATACTAGGTTTAAGTTCACTAGGCTCATCATTCGATAGTCTAGCAAACGAACCAACTTAAATATCACAACATTAGTACCAACGGACAATCGAGGTATCAGTATATGATAGGTAGAATGGAATCCTACCACCCACACACTCCCACATACAACGATTTCCCAAACAGTTAAGAGAATACATCTCTAACCATACAACCATCATCAACATGATATCACATAACACCTACCACAGTATATAACAACAAACATCAATCAATGTAATCATGGTCACAAGTCCACGTGTGTGATACCCTTATAATTGTGTTCGCGACCATAGTTATAAGGCCTATTCCACACGCATACTTGCTTCCAAAACCACACATCTCAATGATAACGCATATATACCACATAGCACCTAATATACAACACAATCCATGCTATCATACTTGCAAGTCCACTTGTGTTGTGAAGCATGTATAATTATGTTGGCCACCATAATTATCTATGCTCCCTTTCACAAGTGTACTTCCTCCTATGACCACACTTCATGCAAACAATCATCTCACATGGAACAATTCCAATGACCACTTAACTCTATAGTCAAAATCACTTGGATAAAAATGCTCCGATATTCAAGAGTAATCGTGCTCCAATATGGCTCCAAACGGCAAAAGACAATATAAGAATTCCAAGACAAACAAAAGACGTCGCAAAATGGCTCAAGCTCCACTCTCGCACTTGCATCCCCACTCAGATCGGTTAAACTTACTACCTGCTGCGGACTCCAGATCCGATACCACGTCATTCCATCCTAACTCCCCTTCATTTTTTGCTCAACCACCCATTCCTGTTTCTCTCTTCCAACTCCGCATGATCCACAAGTACATACAACTCACGAGGTTTAGACAGAACCACCTTTCCTTCATATGAGAAGTGAGGACACTTCCTAGAGTACTTGGTATCGGCTCCATCTCCAACTGTCACCGTGGTTGCAAACCTCTCCACTTCTTCTCCATCAATGTTTTCCATATACATCCCATCCTTGTCCGAACATAGATTTATGCTAGCGGGAACTCGGATTCTGCGGTTAGTCCGCTTCATCCTACCACTTCCCTTACAACCGGTAGCAAAATGATAGCCCAAAGAAACTTCTTACACGAGGGAGGTCGACGTATACAATACTAAGTATGAGGGTCCAATCGGCGTCCGAAACTCGACAAGACTACTCACAAACTCAAGGAGAATAACCACGTAAAATATCACATACACACATAGGCCCTAAATGCAACTATATGAGGGACTCCTAGGTTATAGTCTAGGTTCAACCACCTACTTCTCTATAACCTGTCTCTGATACCAATCTGTCACACCTCGCCAATGGCGGAAACGCGAGTGCAACATCATGGATATCATCATAACACTTGGTGTCTAAATAGAGAATATACTACATGCAAATAAATAGAGCAAAGTACAAACACAAAGTGTCGTAACGATACCCCAAAACAAATATCCAAAACAATCTCCAAGGTATCTCCATTAAAACATAAAGTAAAAATGAAAGACATTCAAGTATCACAAACAAAATCCATCTTAATCAAACTAAACTCAAAGATAAGCCATCCTCAATGCAAACTAGGTCTCTTCTAATCGCGCCCTTCTATCTTAGCCATAGAATGCTCACCTGAAAATGATGCTTAAAACGTCAACATAATGTTGGTGAGATTCATAGGTTTAACACACACAAAACACCTTGATCATCAGTCCACTGTGATTATAAAACATAGCATAGCAGGACAGCAACAATATAGTTATTATACAACTAACATGCAATCATAGCTTACGGGACGGAACGTGCCCACCGATCCAAACACCACATCAATTGGGACGGAATGCGCCCACCGATCCAAATACCATCACAATTGGGACGAAACACGCCTACCGATCCAAGATAATTATAATGAGTAGAGCCACTAGGACTTTCCCACTCAAATAATCACCACAATTAAACACCACAATAACATGCAGTATACATACAATAACCATTACAAGTTCATGCATTTTAACAACACATAATCACAGTAACTCAAAAACAATTTTAACAAGCATCATCTCCATCCTAAGTTTAAAACAAAGTAAAAATATGGGACTATGAACTCACCTCAACTCCGCAGCTTCCAAGTTATCAACACACAAATCTATACAAACAAACAATCCCACATTACACGCGACCAAGCTAAAAGCTATAGTCCATGTAACACATATATATGATGGATGTCTAATATTCATATAGCCCACTAGGGATTACCTAGACTCCATACTAATCATCACCCAATACTTTACACTCACTAAATCCCTTAAATAAAACTTTTAAAAAACTCAGATTTCTAAAGTACTTTTACCCACATAAAATCACAGCGAATAAAGCTTCGCAACTCACACCAAAAATTCACCATGATCTTTCATAAGCATAAAAGCTTTTCCTAGAAGATCATGCACTAAAAACACACACAAGTACCCAATGAAAAATCAAATATGACAACTATCCAGATTCGGATATGATCGGACATCAAAAAATTTTGACCTCATAGACCCACCCGCACAACTTATTATCATCTAATTTTCGCGTGGAAGTCAAATATAATATAGAACTTGATTCCCACAGAAGGCCCTATCCAAATTCCACTTTCAAAGCCACCTTTGACCTCAATAATTTTACCCTAATTATGTCCCGGTTTAACAGTTTTGACACCTTAACTCATAAAATTCGTTTGATTGACTTCCCGACCTCGAAAGCACTTGTGGTCGGACTTTTTGGAAAGCTCTTTCCTTGAACAATAATTTAGACATAAAATTCGTGACCTAACTCATCTTCATCTATTAATTACAATCGTAACTTCACAGCCTATTAATTCTGCCAGATTCATAACTCAATAATTAACATGTTTAAAACCCTAATTACTTCACCAATCATTATAATATCTCTAATTAATGACTCTAACATGTTTAATATTATTAATTTACAGATCTAATCACAAACCCTAGATCCATCAAAATTTGTATTACATGAATCATAAAAATTAATTAAACATAAGGATTATAAATTTACCTTAATACTTGAAGAATAAAAACCCTAAAAATAATTTTTCCTCTCCTTCTCCTTACGGTTGGTCGAAATTCATGAACAAGGGGAATGAGGGTTTTTGGTTTTGTATTTATAGGCTCCTATAGAAAATTCTAGATAAGGGTTAATTAGGTAAGTGGATTTGTAATCAAATTAGGTTTTCTTTTTTTTTTTCTTTTTTTATCCCTAACCGGCCCCCTATATATATATATATTATATATATATATATATATATATATATATATATATATATATATATATAATATATATATATATATATATATTATATTTATTAAATTTAATTATTACATTAAAAATCTTGTACTCTTTGTATTTTATAAAAACCCTATACTCAAATTAACACCCTACGCGATAAACCTTCAATTTTACGACAAACCGGAAAAATATCATTTTCAAAATAAAATTTCCAAAAATAGATTTTTCACACTTTCCATAAATATAGCCAATAAAAATAACCTCCACGTAACTTACTAACGCTCAAATAGTTGAACGGAGTCTCGTTACGCAAAACCACAAAACACCAAAACTACACAAGTCATTTCTACACTACAAAGGCGATCAAAATGAACTTTTCCCAAAATCGCACTACTCAACTCATCAAGAAAATATCACATCAAGGGATTTAATGCTAATATCCATACATAATACCCATAATCCACACACATATACCACCTATATCACACATAAGCACATAATACACCAAACAAAAATTAAATGAGTTGAGACTATAGGTCAAACTAACCTGCTAAAAATCACGGTTGTGACAACCACTAACCCTGTTGTATATTAGATAGATTGCATTCATTGTATAATTTGCATATTTACTGTTTTTGTGTGTTTTTGTTTTCTGTAATTTTTGTTTCTTTTTGTTTGTTTTTATTTTTGTTTTTCTTTTTTCTGTATTTTCCTGCATTCTGCTATCGTTGTATTGTGCTGATACAAACGATACGGCGCATCTGTTTTCACAGATACGGCGTATTGCATTTAATTTTTATAAAATACAACGCGTTTAATAAATTCGAGTACGACGCATCTTTCCCCAAGATATGGCGTATTTTGTTTTTAATAAGAAATTTTTTCTAAACCCTAACGACATACGACGCATCTGTTTTAACAGATACGGCGTATTTTCTATTTAAATTAAAAACAGTTTTTCGAATTATTAAACAGAAGCGACGCATCGATCTTTATCGATACGGCGCATCTACTAAATCAAAAATCTTGTATTTTGAAACGTAACGAAAATACGGCGCATTAGCTTTTGTTAATACGACGCATTTAATTTTAATAAATATAATCGATTTTTGATAATTTAAACTTGATACGGCGCATTCTAATTCATAAGCGGTGTATCTGTTTTCTGAATAAAAGTTTGATTAAATTTTAACGTAATAAGATACGGCGTATCCAACTTTCTGGATACGGCGCATCGTTTGTAGATATCAGCAACTTTTATTTTTCGTATTCCGTTTTCGTTGTTAATTTTCTGATATCATACTTTCGTGAACATACCCTACTGATGCTTTTGTGATGATTTCAGGAAGTGCATGACCAGGAATTCAACTAATAACTTGATTAAACCTTTCGAAGATCCTGAACGAGCCTTTCATTCGCTTAAAAGGCTTTTCAACACAAAAAGCTTTGAAATTTCAAGTTCGTTCGAGCTTGATTACTTTTCTGAAGAGAAGGAGAAAGAAGAAACAGAAACAATGACGGAAAACACTACTATGGAGGAATACATGAACAAAACCCGTGCTGATTACAGTTCAGGAGTTGCTAGACCGAAGTTTGATGAAAAGTCAAAGTTTGAGTTGAATGGTCAGTTTCTCAAGGAGCTAAGAGAAAATGCTTTCAGTGGAACAGAACATGAAGATGCTAATGAACATGTTGAAAAAGTCCTCGAGATTGCAGATTTGTTTACTACAGAAGGAATCTCTGACGATCAACTTATGCTAAGAATCTTTCCAATTTCGCTTAAAGGAGCTGCTAATAAGTGGCTAAGGAATGAACCTGCTAGTTCAATCACAACATGGGAAGATTTGAAGAGCAAATTCCTGAAAAGATATTGTCCACCTGCTAAAACTGCTAAAAAGATGGAGGCTATCAACAATTTCAAGCAAGAGCCTGATGAAACTCTTTATCAAGCTTGGGAACGATTTAAAGACTTATTGATGAAATGCCCTCAACATTATCTAAATCCAATACTGGAGATAATATTGTTCTATCAAGGATTGGATGTGCCTACTAGAAAAATCTTGGATGCTAAGGGAGCTGTGCCTCAAATGAGTGCAGCCGATGCTAGAAAAGCTATCCAAGAAGCTGCTGATCACTCTCAAAAATGGCACGACGGAACCTCTACTAGATCTAAGAGCAGCACTAATTTTGACGGGTTTGCTGCAATTCAAGCTCAATTGGATAAAATTAGTAGAGAGATGAAGAAGCGTGATGAGAAAGTTTATGCTGCCCAAGTTGGATGTGAAAAATGCGAAGGACCTCACTACACTAAAGATTGCCCTAAAAAGAATGAAAGTGAGACTTTTGAAGAAGCATACTACACACAATTTGGACAACCATTCCAACCTTCAGGAAGATTTAGGGAAGCTGCTCAGGGATACTATCAAAAGAACAACTATAATCCCACTTATCAAGAAAGGAGGCAGACTTTGGATGACACTCTAAAGCAAATTATGGCCGATGCTGCTAAAAGACATGAAGAGAACACCGCTATGATCAAAGAAATCCGAGCCTCAACGGATACTATAACAAGAAATCAAGGAGTTTCGATCAAAGCATTGGAACAACAAATCGGACAAATGAGCAAGGTTCTTCAAGAAAGAGGATACGAAAGTTTACCTAGCTCAACTGAAACTAACCCAAGAGATCATGTCAAGGCCATATGCACTACTGAAGAAGTCACGCCTAACATACCTTTTCCTAGAAGATTGATGAATGGTAATGATGCTGCAAAGCCCGAATTTTTCTTTAATTCTTCAATCAGTTTAAGGAGGTTACTCAAAGAGAAGGCAAAGATTGAAGAGGAGATGAAGGCTACAATGAAAGAAGAGAGCTCTGCAACCGACTTACGTGCCTTGCCTCATAAAGAAAAGGACCCAGGAAGTTTTACTTTACCTTGTTCAATTAATGACATATCTTTCAATAATGCATTAGCTGACTTAGGAGCTAGCGTTAGTGTTATGCCCCTTAAGACATTCACTACCCTAGGACTAGGAAAATTAGCACCAACTAAGCTGCTTATTGAATTGTCTGATAAAACGGTAAAACGACCTGAAGGGGTTGCTGAAAATGTGCTAGTTAAGATTGAGAAGTTTGTTTTCCCCGTAGACTTTGTTATATTAGATATGCCCAAAGATGTTAAGATTCCTTTAATCCTTGGAAGACCTTTCTTGTCTACCGCCCATGCTAAGATTAATGTGTTTAAAAGAAAAATCTCATTAGAGGTAGGGAACAATAAACTAGTCTATAAGTGCCAAAATCCTGTTAAGAGCATAATTAGAGGCGTCTATGTGCTAGGATTAAGAGAACGGATTGACCTCGATCTAGAAGCTAGGCTTATGGGAGAAACCTTGGTAAATAATGAATCACTTGAGACCTATAGTGGAGACTATATTGAATTAAATGATCTTAATTTACCAATAGGAATCAATGATCAATTTATGGAGGATTTTGAACCCGAAATTGAAGAAGGAGAAATTATGGATGTACCTAGAATCAATATGATCAACACTAAGAATTATGAAGAATTTGAAGGATATCCTAGTTTCTGTGATTATGGTAGAAAGATCCATGTAGATTATGCTTATAATTTACAATTTCTTTGTATGATAGGATTTAAACAGGTTAGTGCCAACTTTTTCCCTATTTTACCAATTAATGTAATGTCAAAAGATTTCTATAATTCTATAATGAAAAACAAAATTGAGTATAGAGGGAAAAACGTAGTTGGAATATTCATGAATGTACCTATTTTTGTCGGGAATTTAACTATTGTTACAGATTTCACCGTGGTGGAAAACATGGATACTTATCGTGATGTTGAGATGGGTGACGTGATCGTTGGGAAACCATTTTGTAAGGAGGTCGAAATTAACGCTAAAAGATTTGAAGAAAAGATCACCTTTCAAAGTGGAAGCAACGTTATCACTTACATGATGTCTCGTGCTCACCCAAGGTTTAAACATGCCCCTAACAAATTTTGTTACAAATTTACACCATTTCTTTTTGTAGATGAAAATGACGCTGAGGAAGGGATCGAGTATCCGTACCAAAAGATGAAAGGATTCTACAAAGGTGTACTTGAATTGGGGTCGGAATATGTTTGTGACGAAGTAATTCGCAACTACATCGTGCACGGACATGTGGGGATCAATAGAACAAAATAAGGAGCTGAACGTGAGTCTAACTTGAAGACTTTGGAATAAAGACAAGTGCTGACCGGGAGACAACCCGAAGGAAAAATTTTTACTTTTCTGTTCTGTGTCGAGTCTGTCAGACCTGCAGAAGATGCGGCGCATCTCCATCATAAGATGCGACGCATCACCTGCACTGGTCATATCTTATTTCATTTTCTGCATTTTTATTTTTGACTTTAAAACTTTCTGTCAGTTTATTTAATGCGGCACATCCCTGGTTAAGGATGCGACGCATCTTTTATTCTGATTCGTATTTATTCCAGGCTCGATACGGCGTATCTTCTTCCATAAGATACGGCGTATCGACTGACCTGATGATTTACAGTTTAATTTTTTAGGTTTTATTTTTACTAACTACTAATGTATTATGCAAGTTTGAACCTTCTTAACTCAGGTGTGTTAAAGTCTAAATGGTATTATAGATTCCTGCATTTTTGTTGATACATCATTCATGAAGCTTAAACGTTCTCATCCACAAGAAAGTTGATTTTTGCTCTTATACGAATAATGGAGGATCATACCGAGCAAATCTCAGGGGAGTTTTTCTGTTCTAATTCTTTTATTTTCCAGTTTTTAACCTTTGACACAAACAACGAGGACGTTGTTTAACGTAAGTGGGGGGATGGAGAATTAGAACACTTACTTGTCATAAACTTTTTCAAAATATGCTTAAATTGCGCTTAATATATCAAAATTTAATTTTTTTTAGCATGTTTTTGTTTAAAGTCTAAATTACATAACCGCACACATAACTCTATTCTTTCAAAAATATTAAAACTTTAGTGTGCCGGTGACTTGTAAACTTTAGAACTTGGCTTGTATACTATTCGAGACCACCATAATGAGTATTATCTATATAATTGGAGTGACTTGTCTAAATTGGTAAATTTCTAGGATTACACCCAAATAGCCTTTATATGTTATGTGATATTAACTAACTACACTGGTTAGTTAACCGCCGTATAAACCCTTTATTTACTCTCACTTTTAGAGTAAGATACCCCTAGAAAAACCCTCAGAGCCATTCCTTTCGTTTCTTACACCTTTGTTATAATGTTTCGATACACCCTTACACCTTAGCCTACCCTGTAGATTAAAATCCGTGGTTAATTGCTTTAGGAAAAGTGTGTTTCCTTACATTACCTGTGTTCGCGTGCGTAATTCATTATCTTTGGTTAGGTCGGGAAATTGCACAATGCAATTGGTATGAAAGTAAATATTGTATAACTTTTAGTTTATTTTTCGTGTGTTTGCTACTTTCACTATTACAGTTATTTCTGAAAGTATGAAGAGTATGGAAAAATTATCCGGAAAAATAGTGATAGAAAAGTTGTGAAATTTTACACATATATGTTGATGTAAAAAAAAAAAAAAAAAAAAAAAAAAAAAAAAAGAAAAGAAAAAGAAAAAGGAAAAGTTGGAAGTTTGTTTTAACCAACTTATGTAAAGTTTTGTATTAAGTGGGAGATATCACCACTATTTGTTGTTGTATATTATATTTATGGATTGAATGGGAGTTGGCCGTTATGGAACGCCAACTAAGGTTATTCTTTGATTGAGATTTTGTTGAGTATAATTCGTGTCTACCTAAAGCGTGTGTTTCAAGTGTTAAAGCGTGAGTTATTCAATGATATGAGTCTTATTCATGGGATGGTTGGGAAAGTGATTAACCATACTTAGGATTTTAATTTATCTGTTTTGTTTATTTTTCATTTTACACCAATTTGTATCCCAAATATTATCCATACCCTATATCATTCTTCATCCAAACCTTTGATTTATTGAGATTAGAGATTTGAGCAATCTTAAGTATCGTAGTCATGGATTCGGCTATGTATTTATGATTTTGTCGCCCTTTTTGATATAATATTATTGGTGAAGATTACTTGGTCCTATCTTTAGCCCATTCGAGTTAAGGAATTGAGCAATTGCAAGTATCGTGGTCGTGGATTCGATCATGTGTTTGTAATTTTTTCGCCTTTTCTGGAATATGAGATCGATAGAGATTAAAAAGGATGATCAACCCTTAACCAACAAACCCTTTTTACCGCTTTAGACTTGTTACTCCTTGGCTTTAGTGGGGGAGATGCGTATACTTGCCAAGCCTATGATAGAATATTCGTCACGACTAAGCAACTAAACGATTTAGAATTGTTTTACATTAAAATTTATTTTGGTTTCTACTTCGTTAAGTGTTTGGTTGTGTGATTATGACAAAACGAATACGTGCGTAAATATAAAAATAAATCCTAATATCTTTTAGGATACATTTTCATATGATTAATTCTAAGGTTTACTTGGGGACAAGTAAAGTTCAAGTGGGGGGATATTTGATGAACTCAAATAAGTACATTTTATTATCATCATTTATCCTATTTATTTGACTTGTTTTATTATATTATATATGAGAATCGATACATTAATGTTTACTTTAGTAATTCTCAGGTAAAAACAAGCATTATGTGAAACTTGGCGATTTTGGACTAATTATGGAGCAAAACAAGCGAGATGTCAAAAGTCTACTGAAATCCAGAAGATGCGCCGTATCTCACTCAACAAATACGACGCAATATCATACTTAGATGAATTCGAAGACCATTGCCTGACTTTGAAGAATGCGCCGCATGCAATTATGTCATGCGCCGCATATGAAACTTTGGTCAAAGAAGAAGATCAAGCTCGTTCTACTCCAGATACGCCGCAATATACTTCTAACATACGGCGTATCACTATCAAGATTTCACCAGTTACAATCCAAGACAGCTAAAGTACATGCGCCGCATACAAAGATCAAGTTACGCCGCATCTGAAGACGGTGTACGAATATTCCAGAATATAATAATCTTGGACCCCACGCGAAGTTAAGTCAATGCGCCGCATCTATCAACTCAATGCGCCGCATCGATCCCTCAGACAGAAACTATAAATACCCCAAGGTCAGACGAATTTAAAAAAGACCTTATATATATATATATATATATATATATATATATATATATATATATATATATATATATATATATATATATACACATATATATATATACATATATATATATACATATATATATATATATACATATATATATATTTCATATATATATATATACATATATATATATATACATATATATATATATATATATATATATATATATATATATATATATACATATATATATATATATATATATTATATATATATATATATATATATATATATATATATATATATATATAACCCTAGAGCCGAATCCAGACGACCAAGCAGCACAAGACACACCTCAAACAAAGATACAAGAGCTGTAAGAAGGTCCTGCATGTATTCAATTCATTAAGTAGTTTTGTTTTATTGTTTTAGTACGCTTTAATTCATCAGGATTGATGGGCTTGTGTCATGTGAATACGGAAGATCATGCACTCCCCTTAATATTGCTTTCCCATTAATTAAAGTTTATATGTTGATGTCTTTGGTGACTTTTATTAGTGCATTGATAACCTCTGTGTCTAGCTGAGTCTTGCTTGGGTCGCCATGCCCCTTCCTCGCCTATTTATTCTAGCGTCTCTAGAAAATTAGGATAGACATAAGTAATCATTAAGGGTTTACTCGCCGATAAGATTAGAGCCAACGAGAAAGGTTTAATTATATACACTTCATATAAAACTAGCAATAAAACAAGTGACAAGCTATTTAATTATCAGGACAGGTCTTCTTATTGTCTCGAGTATCTATCTGTGTACGTGTGTGCTAATCACTGATTCGTGCTCATTAGTTTAGTTTTCTATTTAATTATAACCAAACTGTGCCAGTCTCTCAGGCTGAAACCCCCTTGCGTTAGATTAGGTTGTATAACTAACTTAGGATATTAAAATACTGATTAGAATAACTAGATAATACGTTCCACTCTTAGTGATCGACACTCTGCTTACCATTATATTCATACTGACCGGGTACACTGCTCGTTAAGTGTGTGTGTTATTGATAAGTTGGCTAAATATAAATTTAAAACTTGAGTAGGCATTAATACTGCTAAACCGCAACGACACATCACGCGCATCATTAAGTTGTCTTCATAGACAAACTTTCCATAGATCTCAGGGAGCTCAAGGGTCTGAATGTGATTAGCATTCCTCAGGCCTTATGAGAAGTTTAGCCACTTCTCAGGGAGACTGTTGACAAAGCCAACATTTGTCTCATGCTTAGACAGAACTACACCATCATTTGATAGTTCGTTTATCAAGGTCTTGTATCTGGTATAAGTCTGAGAAAGACTTTCAGAGTCTTTTGCCCTGAAAGTATTATACTCAAGTTTCAGGTCCATGACCCTGTTTTTCTTGGTATCTGAGGGACCCTCAAAGCTATTGACCAAGTCATCCCAAGTTTGCTTGGCTGTGGAACAGTTGATGACTGATTCCATTATATCGTCAGGAAGACATGATATAATGATGCTTTTCAGGCGTTGGTCTTGATTGACCACCCTGCTCTCATCAATGGTCCATTGAGCCTCAGGCTTGTTTAGCCCTTCAGCAGTCTTTGGGACATAAGGACCATCTTTGACACAAGTGATGTAGTATGGTTCCATACTAGTCAAGTAGCAAAGCATTCGCTTTTTCCACTTGCTAAATTTACCAGCTTCAAGTCGTGGGGCAACAGCTGAAAAGCTTCCACCCTTTTTGTCGACTAGCTGGGGCACATTTGCATCAGTCATAGTAGGATCTTGGTTTTAAAAACCTTGAGCACTCTTGGTTAATTTTGAAAGATTTTATAAACCAGAGGCTCTGATACTACTTGTTGTTCCCTTAACACGCTTAGAGCTAACTAGAAAGTTAATCTATTTGTGTTTATGACTAATACAATGTAATGATTACTTCTAACAGTTAATGAAACGTTAATATAAAAACACAGTATTTTCAACGTTTAAATTCTTATTAGAAATGAATCAAAGAATCTATTACCCAAAGTGTTTTGTGGAATAAACACTTTGGGATTGAATAGACAAGGTATGGGTTGTCTCCTATCTAAACTCAATGATATACTTGAGTGGTAACAATATGCCTCACTGAGCTATCTCAGGGACTGGTTACTCTTTGTAGGAGAGAAGTTGTTTTGCAAAAGTCTAAGGCTTTCAATGTACAAAACACACTCAACTTCTCTCCTTCTGAACCTATTTATACACAAGTATAAAAGAGTAAAAGTGATTAAAATACTTCAACTTGTTGAGGAAGCGTGTCTGACAATTACAACAGTAATTTTTATTTTCAAGAACCAATAGGAATGGACCAAAAAGTCTTTAGGAGTGTTTGGTCTGACACTCCATGACTTTTAGCCGTCTTTGAGAAGGTTGGTATCTGACAAGATAAGAGTGTTTGGTCTGACATTCTTATCTTCTCAAATACTTCCCACTTATTCCCGCCATATTTCAGGCGTTGGTTTCTTCAGTCTTCAATCACTTATTGTTGTTGAGGAGACTGGGGTTCAGTGAGTTCTTGTCCAACACTCACTGAACTATCATCTTCTTCTTTGGCTTAAGTCCTACTCAGGGAGTACCGCCTACCTGAGTAGTGAATCCTTCTTCTTGAATTCGCCTTAAGCATCCAGAAGATGACTCACTGAGTGACTGCTCACTCAGTGACTTGAATTGTTTTCGGTTTAATTAACACATAGTTAATTTGTGTCCAAATCTTGTTTAAGTATTCTTGGGTACTAATGGACCCAACAACAACAAATAAGCAGAGACAACAATAAAGAAACAAACAGACAAACAGATCTCAACAAACAGCAAAACTAACAATAACAACCAAGAACTAATATCAACCAGTAAAACAACCAAGAACTAATATCAAACAGTAAAACAACCAATAACAACCAAGAACAATCAGCTAAAATCACCAGACTTCCAAGACTGCCCAAAATCCTAGCCTCCAGCACTCTAGACACAATAACAAATAAATGCAATAAAATGAAACCTAAAAAAAAAACTCACACCCAATTCTACTACAACTGTAATACCCCGTAATTTTCCTGACGTATTTTTATAAGGAATTATCCCTGTTTTTCATATACGAACTTTTCTGAACTCATTTTGTTTAAAAACGTGAAGTTATCTCGCGAAACTTGGAAACCGTGAACAACGCGTACTGGCACAACTGACGATTTGATTTGATTATTTTATTATTTGGGAGCAAATAGGCGTATGAATAGTCGTTTTGATTGGAAAAATTATTCTGAGCGCGTTGGCGAAATTCTCGTGTCTTGAATCAACCGTTTACTAGTCTAAATGAGCCCCGAACCTCATTTTGAGAAAGATTGCAGAAATTTCAGTTATGGTCCCTGTGGTATTAAATACCCCGCCGGCCCTTATCTTTGTGTTTTGACATATTTGGTCCCTGCGCGTGTATATAACCCATGTTAGGGTTTCAGTTGTGATAATCATACACACACTTATCCTCTCCTCTTCCTAGGGTTCCGGCACCGCTCCACTATTCCGGCCACCTCTGACGCCGCCACCACCTACAGCCGTACTATGCCGCTTCTTTGACGATAAGAGAACGAGATCCGAAGATTCTTGTGGTTTGACTAAGGGTTTCATTTGGCTCGAAAGCCACCACAGCCGCCGTAATCACCACCTCCGTCTCCTCTTGCCACCTTTTTTTTCTTTTTTCTCGTCATTTGGTAAGCCGACAACAAACAAATCCAACTTATTATTATTTTTGGTTAAAACCGAGTAGATCTAGCGATTTGTTAATAGTTTTCGTGGATGTAATAACCAGTTAAAAATGTTTTTAATAATTTATCATGGATTAAAAACGTTTTGGTAGTGTCTCGTGTGGTAAAAAAAACATTTAAGAGGGTGTTTGGTTGTTACCGGTTATGATAACGGGTCGGGTCAACCCGATTTGGCTACGGGTTTGGTGTAGTTTTGGATTAATTATGTTGCTTTGTTAAGATTGAATTTGTTTTGTTCATGTGGTCTCGAATCTGTAGTTGGGTTTTGGTTTTCGGTCTAAGGCATACACACCCACATAGGGTGTGAGCTTGTTTGGCTAGGATTAACGACACCCCAAGAGGGTGTTTCTGCTTGTGTCGTGTCTTGGCTCAACGACCCACATAGGGTGCGATAGTTTGTTGTTTTGTTTTCAGTCAAGATAGGGTACGTTTGCATTTATATATTTTGAGTTAGTGTTTGTGTCTTGTTGTTATCAATCGACTAGGGTGAGTATGTTAGTGGGTTGCGTGATTGTTGTGTCGTGGTAACGTTAAACCCGTAAGGGTGTATATGGTTATTTTAGAAAACCGTGGCCGTTTTGGTGCTTACTTGGTCCTGCTGACACACACATAGGATGTGGTTGCTCTCGGTTAACAGTAGACCCACGTAGGGTGTTGTGTTGGTATGTTGCATTGAGTTGCAACCTATTTAGGGTGCGTTTGTTTGTCTCGGTGTCGAGTCACAGGAGACACCGCAAAGGTGTGTTGTTTTGGTTATGTTGTTATGATTTGCATATCATGTTTACGTCTGTGTTTGTTGTTTTGAAAACTGGGCTCACAAGCCCACTAAACTAAGTGGTGTTTGTTTGTTTGTAACTGGGCTCACAAGCCCAAGAGAGTTAAGGGTGCGCTTGGTTTGGGTTTAAATACGGGCTAAGGCCCAAAGGACTAAATAGATTTTGTTTGATTTGTTAAGTTTAGGTGTTTAAGGAATTCTGGATATTAAACGTCAAACTGACTTGTTACTTTGATCCTAATGCGTACTTGGAAAGTTTCGGTTACTCGTGGATTTGTTACTTGGGATTACACTTAAACATGGACAATAATTGGATTTATCGGATTGACATTTGTTGGACATTGGGTATTGGACAATTTGGACTTATTGGACTTGAAACGAATACAATATAATAGACTCTAGACGAATTTAATATATTTGATTCGCAACGAATATACAAAAAGGAAATAATGTCTAATAATCAATGAATACTTTTTAGTTATTTTCTATTAAACTATTTTGAGTAAATCAATTTTATTAAAGTCTCATGGTATTGTTTACAAATTATTTGGGATATCGGGGTAAATACCAAAATGTACAAACTGATTTATTTTATTTGATGTATTTATTTGTCGTTAATCCGTGACTTCTCTTTGTCACTTCTTTCGTGACTTGAGTTCTCGTTAGTATTCTTCTCGACCATGTCGATGCCTATTCCTTTTTGGCATGCGTGTACTTGAGTTTATGTTTTCTTACCACCACATGAAACATTGATACTAAATTTTCTCATGTGTAATGATACTGGACTTTTGAAACTATTGATACGAGTAATCCACGAAAACTATGACACGTTGTCTCTTGTAGACTTAATTATTACGAGACGTATTTTGAGATAACCGTACTCGTATTAGGTTGTGCCGATCTCGTACCGTTGTGCTTGTACCTCTGTGTACCGTTGTGCTTGTCTCCTGGATACCGTCGTGTTTTGCTCTAGATGCCAGTTGTGTCAGTTGTGATATTACATTTCTGTGGCTAAGGTGAGTTCATGACCCCTACTTTTCCTAGTTTTATAACTGTTTTGGGGGAGAATACATGCTCGTTTTAACTAATCTTAAAGATTGTTTATTTGGTTACGTGAGTTGTTTACTCAAGACTTGACTGTTTGGTTGAAATATTTGATTTGGTTATTTGAATGCGTTAAGTGATTATCTGTTGCTTATGTGATTATTTCCTCATGGACTTGATATGTTTTGGGGTAAGATTTATGCGAAACTTGTTTATTGATTTGACCTGAAATTTTGTTTGTGGTTATGAAACTGTTACGCGAGCTGGCTAAGAGTACTGTTATACGTGCTGCAATAGTGCAGGATTATTATTATGCGTGCTGCAATAGTGCAGGGTATTACTATATGGTGCACCTATAGCGGATTATTGTTATGATATGAGACACTCCTTGAGTGCGGCTCATGACTTGGTTTATGTGACTTAGCCAGCGTAACATATAAATTTGTGTGACACTATATGAGTGTAGTATCTGTATGATTGATTATGGTTCAAGTTGTTTGATTATGGATATTATTTGCGGATTTGGTTTTGGGAACTATGAATTTGGCAGTGTGAGCCTACAATATATTTGATCTGTTGGGAATGATTAATTGAAGGCGAAAACCTTATGGTTCAACCATATTGTTTTAAACTAAACCCTATGAACTCACCAACCTCGTGTTGATACTTTTAGCGTGTATTCTTAGGTTAAAGCGATAGCAAATTGTTGGAAGGCGCTTGGCAAGGGGCACGGTCATAGACTACTCTGATAAATATTTGGGACCGCTTAAATCCTTTTATGAGCCTATATTTCCGCATTATTTTTGAACGATGTAAATTTAATACTTTTAATAATGAAATATCTTCTACACGGTTGGGGTAAAACCGTTCTTTGTACTTTGTGTTGTGATACCAATTTAGTGGCACCTCGGTGACATGTATGCTTCCGCTGGACACGATTTTGGGGGTGTTACAAGTACCCAGTCTCACACCTGTCTGTAGGAAGTGCAGGTTTCCGTACTTCTCAAGGAAGCAGGTCAAGATGTTACCTACAGAGTTTGCAGTGTGATAACTAAAATACTGAGTGAATTAAAGGAAAAGAATACTTATAGAGCAAGAAAGATAGGCAGTGTAACATTTCGCATTTTCATGTTACTATTCACTTTTACTATTCACTCCGTATTTTTATTTTTCATTCTCATAAGTTAACCTATTTTCATGATGACATGAAAGTTTGACACTCGTTGGGTGATTTTTGCAAAAGTTATTAAGAAACCGGTTTCGCAAAGCCGTGTCTCAATTTTACGTTTTGGTCTAAACGACATTTAAACATCTCGATATGTCCATCCAAATATTCTAAACAACAAAAATATATGTTTTTCCCATCTTAGGAGATTTCCACAAGTTTTGGATTTTTACGTTTTTTGATTTTACGTTTTACGCGTTTTTAACCTACGATTTAGGTTTTAACAGCATTTACGCGATCCATTAAACGTATCACCCATTTAATATACTTTTATAGAGTATATTGATAAGTTTTAAGTTTCATATTTTTAAGATACCCGGTTTTAAGTTTTGTGATTTAAATACTTATCGTTAGTGATTACCGGGACCAAAAATCACTCCGTAAATCAAGATAATATCAAAATGATCAACCAAGTCATCCATATAACCATATGGACGAAATTGATGCACATCACCAAGCATTGGTGGCTTGGTGATGAACCATAGAACCATTAAGCTTTGATGTGTATCCTTATGAACCATAAGACCATTTTAGTATCATGTGTTCAATTTTTAACCACTAAATACCATGTTACTAACCTCCTATTCATCCTATAAATAGCAAGCTCAATTCTCTTCCTTTTTCACTCCAAAAACCAGCCCTCATCATAAATTCATAGCAGTTTCATCTTTGATTTCCAAGTTACAAGTTACATATCATTGTTGAAGCCCTTGTCAAGCTCCACATGATCCTTGTTCTAGTTCTTCCATTCCTTTGGTGAATCTCCAAGCTACTCAAGCATTCAAGCTATTACACAAGTTCTAAACACAAGATTCATAAGTGCACAAGAGGTGTTGAAGGATTCCAAGAAGTGGAATTGTTCCTAGTTCTTGTTCTTTTTTCTTTGATCCTTGTTTATCCTTTCTTTGATCCTTGTTAAGCCAAAAGTTGTAAGACCTATCTCACTCTCATAAACAACTCCATTTACTTGTTTCTCATTCATATTCTATGCTATATATGGTCATTATTAGGGGTGTCATTCGGGTTGACCCGGTCGGGTTCGGGTCAACTCGGGTCTGGTCGGGTCGGGTCGGGTCAATTCGGGTCTCGGGTCAGCTCGGGTTTGGGGTCAACCCGAGTTTTTTCCTTGTAAATTGTTAGTTTTCTCGGGTCAATCGGGTTCGGGTCGGGTCGAGGCTAAAAAAACATACCCGAACCCGACCTTGTTTAGAACTCGGGTCAATTCGGGTTGACCCGATTGACCCGAATATAAATTCGGGTCAATTCGGGTTGACCCGAATTGACTCGGGTCCGGTTCGGGTCGGTTCGGGTCGGGTCGGCCCGAATGACACCCCTAGTCATTATATTGATATCATGATGTACAAAGTCTTAAAAATCAAGTTTAAACTTATATGATGTAAGTAAACAAGTAAAATTAGTGATTTTATGCTATGAAAAACAACCAAACTAAATACCCATGACCTTGGGCAATTACTTACTGTTAAATAGGATTTTACAAGGAAAACGTAGCAATTTGAATCACCCAAAATGGACGCACGAGTCAAAAGTTATGATCAAAAGAAGTTAACGAAACCGAAAAACTGAAACTGTCAAAACCTTGCTGAATACGATCTGAGGTAATTTTTTGACGCCCTTCGGGTCTGATTCATCAAAAAGTTAAAACACGAAAGTTGTTTGGAATGATGTTTTCCGTGTACTAAATGCGATCTCGGCCTAAAAACGCAAAACAAAGGCAGTTTTCCGCCACAAATTGTAAAAACAGTTTTGACGTCAAAATTTGGTTTTCACAAAACAAGTAATTAGGAACAATGTTATTTTCAAGACTAGTTACTTACTAAAACATGATAAACCTTATAAAATAACAATCTTCAATCAAAATAAATTTTCCTAAGTCTATTTGACCTTCGGAATAGTATTTTTCGCATGTGAAAACCAGTTTTTCACATGTGAAACAATAATCCTAACTTATAAGTTTTCACAAGTGAAACCATATTCCTAACTTATAAACGTTATAAGTTTTCACATATGAAACTATACTCATAAACTTATAGATCCTTATAACTATTATACACTTCATGTTTTACATATTGAGCACTACATTACTAGGGAGCTTCATGTAAGGGGTTTCATTTGGATAAACGTATCGATGAGTTGCTGGATTTACGAATTAAAGTGTCCTAGCTCCTCAAATGTTTACTACATGACCTCTGGATTATGATGGCCTGAACGGTAGTACGATATATATAAACTAAACACATTTCATAAACCATTTCTATAAAACGATATACACTAACTACCAAGTACTACATCATGATCAATATAAAGACATATATAGACTCCTTTATTCTTTCACAAACATTATTCCAACCCTAAGTCGCAACATCATATTTTAGGCTGCACGTAGAGGTTTCCCAGCTTATCCATCGATTTCCTTAAGCACTAAACATTATCAAACTCACGGTGAGTCATAGCTCCATTTTCTATCATTTAACTGTTTATTAAACTCTTTGGGGGAGATACATGTTTAACTATTTTCATTTACTTTCACAAGTACTCTAAACTTTTACGGATTACTGTGAGTCATAGCCCTATTTTCTATCATTTAACTGTTTATTAAACTCTTTGGGGGAGATACATGCTTAACTATTTTCATTTACTATCACAAGTACTCTAAACTTTTACGGATTACTTTGAGTTATAGCCCCACTTTTCTCATTTAAATGTTTATTAAACTCTTTGGGGGAGATACATGCTACAATTTTTATAAATCACAAGTACTTGAAAATTTTACTATGTGCTATATCAATCTTTATTGATATTTGGAACTATGTGCTTGAAACGATGTGCTGTATCAATCTTTACTGATATTTGAAACTATGTACTTAAAGCTATGTGCTATATCAATCTTTATTGATATTTGGAACTATGTGCTTGAAACTATTTGCTATATCAATCTTTATTGATATTTGGAATTATGTACTTGGAGTTATGTGCTAAACAAATTACTACCGATTGTACTAGTAAAAATCAATTACTATCAACTGTTTTACTATAAACTCTATGAACTCACCAACCTTTGTGTTGACACTTTTAGCATGTTTATCTCAGGTCCATAATGATCGAGGCTGGCACGGAGGAGCACGGATACATCAAGAAGGCTATAAATTTTATTATCATTCAAAAACTCATTTAATGTAATTTGTAAACCTTGAAACTACTGAGACCTCATTTTGTAAACTCTGATATTTATATAATTCGAATGATAAATCTTTTAAAACGACTCAATTAGAGTTCGTTTTCAATTGTTATAACTGTTATACCGTCGAGTAACACCCAGTTTGAATTCCGCTGCGTCCACGAAATTGGGGGTGCTATACGCAGCAGAATGACTAGATCACCAACACTCTTGATTCACTTAGTCAAGAGTGTTAGTAACCAAGAATGAACCCCAATAACACCACAGGGAACCACCAGAATCAAAATCCCCAAATTGACAAATTAGGGTTTCAAGAAACCCTTACTGACAAATCCAAGAATGTGACAACCCGGTAATTTAAGACTTAGTTAAACACTACGTTACGGTTAAGCATGATAACAAAGACCTAGAAACAGTTTAGACTATATAAGATTTGATCCTGAAATATTGCCATTTGATATGTGTAATTGCCCCGTAGAATGTGAGTTTGAACACAACGCAAGTCGGCACAAGTCTAACCTAATAATACGTGAAATATTGATTTTTGACGCGTTAAAGGAATATAGACATATTTATACTCATTTTTAATGAAAAAATAAATTTAAAAACAATGGCACAACTTAGAACATCACACGAGCATTTTTGCTACGCTAAACGAGCCCAATAAACGATATAACAAAAGAATATCAAAGATACACATCGACCCCCTCGCGTTAGTTACCCCGCGCCCCCTAAACTATAGTAACTTTTCACTTTCGGCCCCTACCCACTAATAAATACCTTTCTCTCTCATTACACAAACCCTAAAACTAAAAACTTATCACTCCCCCTCTTTCTCTAATAACCGGCCGCCGCACCACCACATCAAACCACCACCTCTACCTGTTCACCGCCGCTTTCCACCACAAAACACCACCACCAGTACCCTTGTTTCTTCGTTGTGAACTAGATTAGGTGGACCACGCGCCCTCGTTACCACCACTCACGCGCCGCCACCCTCACCACCTCACCTTTTTGTTTCGTTGACATGGTAAGTTATAGATCCGAGAAGAAAACGGTGTTAAGACCACCAGTTCACGGCTTTAGTGAATCGGTGGAGACTAGATCTAATATTTGGGGTTAGGGTTTCGTATAAAACATGTAGGAAACAATTCTAAAACAATAAAAATGGCTAGAAAACTCTCTGTATCATCTAGGTTTGTCGTGGTGTTGTTTTGGTTCTTTTATGAGTCGCGTATCGCAAGGATAAGCTCGGGTACAAGCTTATCCGTGACTTATTTTGGGTTTACGAGCTTATTCAAAAGCACACCTTGCTTGTTGACTTGTTTGGTTAGCTTAGGAAACTGTCTTAATCCATTTGGTTGCGTTTTGGGTTCGGTGTGACTCGAACCGAGACCATGGGGGTCTCGGCTTGAGCTTATTTTCCTTCTTTTTGACTATTTGGTAATTCTTGGTGGCGTACGACATATAGCCGATACTTAGGGTCTCGAAAATGGTAAGTTTAAACCGTGGTTGATTGTGATTTGTGAAACTCGAGCCGAAGGATTAGTGGCCGAGGCTATGGATTGTGATATTGGGTTTTGAGCTTGTATATCCGTGATGTTTAGGCCGTAACGGGGCTTATCTGAGACCTTGTGGTCTCGGGAGAGCCTCGGTCAGCCTACATTTAGTATTTTGGACTTGATTTGTGGACTATTTGACTTGTTGACCTGACCGTGTGACAAGGGATATATTGTGGGCTATTATCGGGTTCGGAAATTTAGGTTAGACCCGAGGGATGTAATATGAGGATTTGACTCGAAACAATTAATATATCATGACTTATTATATCACGACGTAAATTAAAAGAAAAAGTAAATAATAATGTGTTTGATATTAATATTAGTTAACAAGTTTGAGATTGGTTAGTGGGAATGTAATTAACAAAAATAACTTAAAGAGCGAACGGCTAAAAAGGGAGGTCATGAGAGATATTAAACGTTTCGAGGCAAATTCACTTGGGTAATGTTATGCTTGGGTTCGTTGAGATTGACTTGATGATTTATTTGGTAGTCGCCTAACTTGGGGTTTGTAACACCGGGATTGAAACGTGAACGTAAACTTGGAATATTATTGGACCTTGGACATTCGGAACTATTGAGACACGATACGTCTATAGTACATTATAATCACGATGAGTTTAATGTATTCAAGCCGTAACAAATAAACAACGGAAATGTGATGTCTGATGAACAATAATATTCATAACACTCGATAACTAGACCTAAATAGACGTATAAAAACAAGTATGTTTTATGATACTCAATGGGATTATGGGGTAATACCGACGACTACCAACCCTTTCATCTATTTGGTGTGCTTGCTATTTGTTATTTGTCATCTCTTCATGACGTCTTGTCTTGCTCATCGTAACGACTACGTCATTCATTCTTTCTTTTGGCGTGTGTACTCTTGAGTCAGTGTCTTCCTACCGTCACACAAATGATGATACCAAACTCTAATAACAAGATAAAAATAGATTAACTTGGTAACGGATATGATTGTTTTGGGAATAGAAACGGGTAGCCTTTAGGAACTTTTACGCATTTAATTACTTTATGAGATATACCTTGAGGCTAGTCTTTATATTATTAAGTTGTTTCGAGTCCATTGTGTCGTGTTGTCTTAGTTGTTGTTGTACTATACTACCATTGAGTTGTTGTGTTGTACTACTGTTTGGTTTATTATGCTATTCTGCTCCGGTATTGTTGTATTGCATTGCTGGACTGAGGTGAGTTCATAGCCCCACTTTTACACTTATACTGCTTTGCTTAAACTTGGGGTGAGAAAACATGCAAAACTATTTAAACGGACCAGATTATAACTATGAAATTGCTATAACTGTACTCAGATAGATTAAAGTTACTGTTAATATTAATTGGGGCTCCTTGTGCATGCTATATATTATCTGGGGCTCCTTGTGCCTGCTATATATTATCTGGGGCTCCTTGTGCCTGCTGCTTATATGGGGCTCTTTGTGCCTGCTTAGTATATGTATTAACGTTAGCCTTAGTCCAGTGTAGCAATTATATATATTATTTGGTCCACTACTATACTTACATTAAACCTATGAATTCACCAGCGTTAGCTGACCCTTTTAGCATGTTTTCTCTGGAAATACTTGATGTGTGCATTTGGATTAGCTATTAATTAGAGGCTTGGCAAGCGGCACGGTTTAAGGATCAATTAAGACTCTGATAACTTAGTTGGGGACCTACTTTTGTTATGTTTTGGGCTTATTACGTACTTTTGGATAAATGTAGACATGATATATTTAATTTGAAACGTTTTATTTAACGGATAATGCTATTCCGTTTTCCTATGCTTGTGTTGTGTACCAATACCAGTAGCACCCCAAAGCTTTGATAAGTCTTCCGGTGTACCAAATTTTGGGGGTGCTACAGATTGGTATCAGAGCTTAAGTTATAGAGAACTGGGTACTTATCAAGAACCTAGACTATAACTACTTTTCAAGAATAGATCCTAAGACCGACGCTTGCCCGCTTGCCAAGCCGAAACCTCTAGTATTGACATGATAACTGATGAACTGTTTGAGATGAGATTGGAATATTTGGGAACTAGGATTAGTATTATGCGGTATTTGACTTGGGAACATGTCTAGAATCATGCGGTAACTGTTCTGGTAATATATTTGGAATTATGCGATATTTGAATTGGGAATATGTTTAAAATAATGCGATATAGGATATTACTATTTTGGAAAATTTATGTTATGTCATATTGGGGTAACGTTAATAGATCTGACCGACACAGTTATCGGACTTATTGGGTTGACGAATCCAATAAGAGCCCGGTAAGTATGTCGGAGGAATTTATTAGCATATGACCCACCCTTACGACTTACCAATTGTTTGTGATATTTTGGACTGTGGTAACTATTCACTGCCTGTCACAGCCCCATGCCCCCTCCCTATCTCGTCCTCACTTACTCATACTGTTTTGTGGTAACATATTCGTATGTTTCCGTTATGTTCACGATCTCCTTTCATGTAGCCTCACCATTTAACTCTGAGATTTGGACATCCGTCCTTTCCTTCCGAAACGCCTGATCTAACGTTAACTGGAAACCCACTTTGAAATCATTCCACTCGGGACATGTTCCTAGTATGTCCCACTCCACCGTTTATATTCCGAAGGAACACGTGGTCTAATAGACCTAGAAGTTACCGTGAGAACCGCTACGCCAAGAACGCGATTAGTTATGGAATTGTTTGTTGTGTGCTCTAAGCCGAGACGTTCACAGTTAGAGACTTTAGTCCCTTGACATCTGCCGTAGCTGAACTTTAGAGGATCTTGTACCGAATCTTGACGTTTTGATGAATCCGAGTACTTGGTTATTATATGGAGCTGGAACCTTCTATCGCTAATTGGAATAGTATTCTTGTTAATGTGATTGATGTTCATTCTAGTATTCTAACATTGATGATCAAAATTCCTGCGCGATGTTATCCGATATCCGAAACCTTGTCACTCATTGACGCCTGAGAGTTAGATTAATAGCGCCGAAACTAAACCCAGCCAGAACCCCGCGGTCACGATCTATTGCTGCTGTTAACATCGGTCTTTGTGATCGACCTCCAGTCACTCCAAACCAAACTACACACAACCAGGTCCCACCAAATCATGCTACGGTGAATCAAGCTCTGAGGGATTAGTTAGTGGGCCGAGACGCTAACTGAATCGAATCACTCAAATACCTCAGTTGGAACTTCAAGACACAGAAACGATGTCTGTAAGGGAACGTATGAGGAGTTCCAAAGCTGTGTGGCAAATAGATTTGGCGGGACTGAAGATGGTTTTTGCTCCGATGCGTTGGTTAGAAAAGACAAAAATGATATTCCGGATTTGTAATTGTGAGAATGAATCCAAGGTGAAGTATGCATTGTTCACTCTGTTGGATGAAGCCTTTCCTTGGTGGAATAATTTCCTCCAACTTTCCAGTATTGATGTATTTTACGCAATGCCTTGAGAAGAGTCTAAGGCGATGATGCTTAGGAACCACTGAGCCCGAGATGAAGTGAGAAAGATGGAATTAGAATTCTGGAATCGTAAGGTGAAAGGCACTGACATGCCGACCCAGACCCGTCGTTTCCAGGAACTGTCATTATCGTGCTTTTTTGCTGGTTCATTGCGAAGCACTCAAGATAGAGCACTATATTGATAGATTGCCCCCATCTACCAAGAATGACGTGACTACTTCATACCCAACTACTCTTTGCGATACCATTGAGTTAGCTCGCCGTTTGATGAACTTAGTAAATCGTGACGCAACTGAGAAGGTGGTTGATAACAAGCAAAAATGGGTGAACCACTCAAAGAAACAGCAACAACCCAAACAAACAACAAGAGGTCACTAAGGCTTAAGCTGTTGAGTCTTAAGAAAAGTAGGGATACATAGGGAATCAACCTAAGTGCGACTGTTGTAAGCTTTACCACTCTGGTCGGTGTGCTGAGACGCGTCGTAAGTGTTGTAGGTTGGACACTTAGCCAGAGACTGAAGATCTGAGACCCATGCAGTGGTTCAGACAACCCTGGGTCAGATCGGAAGGCTAATGTCACTTATTTTAGATGTGGAATGAAGGGACACTACAAGAATGAGCGTTGAGAACCGTAGACACGAGGAAACTAAGGAACTAAGGAAATAGAAAACAACTGAAGGAACCGAGAAGTAGGAGGAAACCCAGAATAAAACGTGACGACAAGGAATGACTTCATATGTAACGATACCTACACGCTGCACTTCTCATTTTCACGTTATCTAACGAGTTACTTGACGTTATCTCCCGATTGTCCGTACTCCTAACGTAAACCAACCGTCTACGTTGCAATCCCATTTGTATTCCGTAAACCTGCAAAAGGTTTATTATCCACTCCCTGTAACTAAACTTGGCATTACATCATCGACCTTAATTATACAAAGACTGGCCACCTATGTATCATTCAGGAAGTAATCATGTTATGCTAGGAATGGTTGCTCAAACCTCCACCGAGAATTAAATTTCTCATCCTATGGTTGAAAGATCACGACTTGATCAATTTTACCTCTCTTCCGTTCCACGAATCCAGCCTTATCTGGCATCGTACTCTCATCCGAAAGGATACGGTACGTCAACTACCGTCCTATAACGACTCCGCCATATACCGCTTTGTGTTACTCCATCTCTTCCGTCATCCGAGGACCCCTGTTGTAGATTAGACAAGTTTAGAATTGGAAAATTACCTGATGATTCATGACCTCACGTGTGACAGAGACATATACTGCTTAAGGCATTTATGCAAACCACTACCACGGTTATATTCAGATCCCTAATCAAAATCATACCTGCTGCACTAGAACGTTACTGACTCGACCGACCGAATGCTAGTAGCAATCAACACAGATCTCCCAGACCCAATCTTCCACGTTAAGAAGTAAGTATACCATTGATACTATTCGATTGATAGTAGGAACCGATGTACACCTGCTTAGTTTGATGAAGGGTCCAACGGAAATTTTGTATCAGCAACTCTTAGACCTCTACTTGATAAGACTCAAACTGCTTAGACCTAGTATATGACGATGACCCAACCACCGTGAAGAACCGATGCCCTCTACATAGAACCGACAATCCTTTGATCAGCTCCAAGGTTCGAGCAACTAGTTGAGGATTGACCCGAGATCCGAGTACCACCAGCAAAGATGGTTCGGGAAGAGAATCCCGAAGGCTGCGTTTATACCCGTTGTGACTGTTATGAATCCCTAGTTAGGCCTCTTAGTTAGCCAACACGCCAGCCGCCTTCATGAACTTCATGAACCGCATGTGTGAACCCTAAATCAGACAGGTTGTGATAGTATCCAACCAAGAGGTCCCAAACCACTCGGAAGAGTAAAGGGGGAACACGACGAACATATGGGAATAACCCTAAGGCAGCTAGCGAAGGAATAGCTGTATGCCAAAATTCTCTAAGTACGAATTTTGGATTATGACCGTGTGATTTCTTGGTCACGTGAATCGTATTCACCTAGACCTCGCCAAGAGTGAACCCATTAAGGACTGGGATACCCCTACAACTCCGACCGAGGTACGCCAATTATTATGACTTGCTGGACATTACCGGAGATTTATCGAAGGTTGTCCAAGATAGCAAAGCCTTTAACCGAATTAATCAAAAGATGTGGATTGTAATTGGAGAGAAAACGAAGAAGAAGAATCCCAACTTTTAAGTAAGAAACGGTGTAGTACACCTATCCTAGCTGTACCGGAAGAAGTGAAGGTGTTGTTGTAAATTGCGATGTTACGCATAAAGGGTTGCGAGTTGTTTTGATGTGAATGGAGAAGGAATTAGCTTACGCCTCTCGTCAACTTGAGACAGACGAGGAAAGCCACACCACTTAAGAGTTAGAATTGGGTGCAGTTGTACTTGCACTCAGAACCTGGGAACACTATCGGTATGACACGAAGTGTAGAGTATACACAACCAATAAGAGTTGCCACATGCCCCAGATCGGGAAGAGCTGACCATGAGACAGAGCCGCTGATTAGAACTGCGTAGTACAGTGACTGAGAGCTTTGTTGCTCACCAGTAAAGCGACAAAAGAAGGAAACCGACCCGCTAAAAATCTCTTTGGGGTGATGGAAAAACGACAAACGACTTCTTAAAGCGTTCAGATGGAACTTGATGCTTTGGGGATAGAAGTTGAATACCCCCATGGGGTATTCGTGATCTGATTATGCATAAGTTGCATAAGTCAAAATCTTCCATCCACCTCGAATCTAATAGGATGTATCAAGATCTGGAGAAGCTGTACGGATTGACCTAGCATAGAGGCCGACATGGCGATATATGTCGGCAAATGCTTAGCATGTTCAAAAGCGAAAGCCGAACGTTAGAAACCGTGAGAGATATTAATGCGACCCGAACTTCCCGTCCTGAAGTGGAAATAGAGCACCATGGACTTATCACTAGATTACCATGAATAACTAGTTGTGATACCACGTAAGTAATTGCTGACCGTCTTACCAAGCCTGCTCATTTCCCTGTTATCAGTGAAAGCGAAAGTATGGACAAACTTGACCGTCTATACTTGGAAGAAATTACCTCCCCGGCATGTAGTGCCGATGCCTACCATCTCCGATCGAGACCTACGTCTCATGTCAAATCTATGGAAACCACTCCACACGACCTTGGAGACGGATATGGATATGAGCACTGCATATCATCCCCAAGTTAATAAATTATAACTAAGAGAGAAATGCAACCACTGCATATCATCCCCAAACAGATGGTCAGAGTGAGAAAACCGTTCCAACATTGGAATCTATGCTACGAACCTATGTTATTGATTTCGAAAAAGGCTGGGAGAGACACCTGCCCTTGGCCGAATTCCCCTACGACCCTAGTGATCATGCCAGCATTGAGGATGTACTGTACGAAGGATCGTATTTTCGAAAGAGCCGACTTTCTGTCTAACGAACCGAAACTGGAGACAACTAATCCACTGGTCCTAAACTCAAATCATAGACCGTTTATAACACAAGCGAAAGGTGAATCACTCCCGATCATCAGAGGAACTATACTAACAAACAACGTGAAACTCTTGAATTCCGAATGAAGGAAAGGTTATGCTTAAGATATCACCATGGAAAGGTGTGATACGTTTAATAAATGTGAGAAGCTTAATCCTCGCTATACTGCTCCTTTCAAGATCCTTGCTAGAAATGGACCGGTAACTCACAAGACTTGTACTACCACCGGGACTTGGCAAAGTCCACAATACTCTTGACGTGTGTAATCTGAAGAAACGTTTCCGAAAGATTCTGCCGTTGTAATCCCTGGACTTTATCCAGCTTGATGAACGTCAAAATCCCGTTGAGGAACCTGTTGAAATCCTAGACCTTGAAATCCTACGACTTAAGTCAAGTCGCATTCCAGTTGTTAGAACTTGTTGGAAATCCTGAAACGAATCCTGAACTCACGTGGAAACGTGAGGACGAAATCAAGCGAAACTATCTTTATCCCTTTCAACTCTAACGGATAACCCGAACTGAAACCCGGTACGGGTTTCTTCTGAGGCTGGGAGGCTGTGACAACCCGGTAATTTAAGACTTAGTTAAACACTACGTTACGGTTAAACATGATAACAAATACCTAGAAACAGTTTAGACTATATGAGATTTGATCCTAGAATATTGCTATTTGATATGTGTAATTGCCCCGTAGAACGTGAGTTTGAACACAACGCGAGTCGACACAAGTCTAACCTAATAATACGTGAAATATTAATTTTTGACACGTTAAACGAATATAGACGTATTTAAACTCATTTTTATTGGAAAAATAAATTTAAAAACAATGGCACAACTTAGAACATCACACGAGCATTTTTGCTACGCTAAACGAGCTCGAGAAATGAAATAACAAAAGAATAGCAAAGATATACATCGACCCCCTTGCGTTAGTTACCCCGCGCCCCCTAAACTATAGTAACTTGTCACTTTCGGCCCCCACCCACTAATAAATACCTTTCTCTCTCATTACACAAACCCTAAACCTAAAAACTAATCACTCCCCCTCTCTCTAATAACCGGCCGCCAAACCACCACATCATACCACCACCTCTACCCGTTCACCGCCGCACTCCACCACCAGTGATGAAGCGAAAAGTGTACTGCTTTTAGGGGGTCATTTAAGCCCTAAATCGTATTTATTTGATCAAATATTGCCCTAAATCGTTCCTTTTGTCATTTTAGGTACTTTGGAGAAGAAATCTGGAAAAGGAAGCATTTTGGATGTTTTTGGAGCATAAAAGTGAAGAAAACGACAAAGTCTCAAAATTGGCTGAAAAGTACCTTTGACGGCGTCAGGGATTGGTCCAGACGGCGTCATGGCTTGGCAAAAAAGGTGGACATGAAAAAATACACATGATAAGCCAGAGAATTTTGCATGGAAAATCTGACGGCGTCAAGCTTTAAGGAGATCAAGGCCATCACGGTTTAACTTAAAGAGGGACGGCGTCAAGCCATATTCTGACGGCGTCAAGCTTTGATAAGCCAGAGCGGATTTTGGAGGTCTAAAGAGGGACGGCGTCAGGAAGGCCATCCGGGAACCCTAAAAGCGGCGAGGTGACGGCGTCAGGGTCTACAACGTGACGCCGTCAGCCCTTAAACTCTATATATAGTTTTGCAATTTTTTGTCATGGTGTGGAACTTATTGTGTGCAACTTTGTGAGGAGAAACCCTAAAGACGAATTTCTGCCATTTTTAAGGGTTTTCATACCCTTGGATCTCCCATGTTTAATTGAAGATAAGTTATCATTTAATCAATCAATATGTCTATGTGTTGTTTGATTATGTCTTGTTCTTGTCTTTTGATTAACATGCTAGGCTAGATTTATCTTGTGTTTGCTTAGATCTAATGAAACCTAGCTATTGATTATTGGTTATTAGTGTGTTATTAGTTGTATTGGATGATTGTTCATCGATGTTAGGCTTAAGAAAACTGGCTAACTTCCTATTCGGTAACTTGCTTGAACGTCTTAAGAAACATGAACCAATGCGTACTACGGTTTTTATGGTTGTATTTAATGCATGAGCGAATTCTAGTGATCCCATGTTAGGAGCTTCCTAGCCGGCTCGACATAGGAGTGAAGTAGGAACTCATAGAGTTGGGGAAGTACGTACGCCACCCCACGATTGGTATTAAGGAATACACCCGTCATCCACGCAATTAATACACACTAATCAACCGGTAAAAGATAGTTAGGGAGTAAGGAAATCTAAGTAAACACATTTCTCTCCACATAAGTTTCACAACTCTTTTCATTTTCAGTTATTTTATTTTATTTGCATTCGTAGTAATTTGGGTTAGTTGACTAGCAACTAATTCCGCCCACTCCTCCAAACCCGAGATTTTACTTGCTTTCATAAAAAAATATAAAAATACAAAAAAGAATCTTCCCTCACCCTTAGACCTACTAAAGTAGTTTTTCATACCTAACGAACACTATTCCCTGTGGAGAACGATCAATCCCCCGTACTTACCACTACACTATACTACATCGGTCAGGTACACTGCCTGGTGGGGTTGTAAGCCTCTTGAGATCCCTCGAGAGGTAAAACCTGTTGTAAGGTTGCAAAACCACGCATCAAGTTTTTGGCGCCGCTGCCGGGGAATAGTTATTGTTTAGGTTGAATTTTTATTTTTATAGGTCTACTCACTAGATTCCTTTCTAGTGAGATTTTTATTTTATTTTTCTAGGTTTTCTTTAGTCTATCCTTTTTCTTCGTTTCTTTGTTCGTAACCATTACCATCCGACATCATGGAAGATGGTAATATCCTTGATCCCAACAACCCACCACAAAAACCACCACAACCTCCTAGAGCCCGTACCTTAGGAGACTACTCCCGTCCTAGCCACCATGGCTATCGAAACACCATTGAGCTCACTCAAGGAGCCAATGTCACACCCTTGCGATCCGACACCATCCGGTTGGTGCAAAGCGGATGCGCATTCCATGGACTTCGTTCTGAAGATCCTAATCAACATCTCAAGGACTTTCTCAAAATCGTTGATTCCATAGACCCTGATGTTGCCACTCGAGAGACGACCCGACTGCGTCTCTTTCAATTCTATCTGCGGGACCAAACTAGTCAATGGCTAGAACGTCTACCCGCAGGATCCATCACCTCTTGGGATGATCTCACCACTCGTTTCCTTGCTCAGTTTTTCCCACCCGGAAGAACTACCAAGCTAAGGAATGATATCTTGATGTTCCAACAACGTCAAGGCGAAACCCTCTACGAGGCATGGACTCGATTCAAGGACTTACTCCAAAAAGTCCCTCACCATGGCACAGAACTTTGGCTCCAAGTCCAAATCTTCTATGACCACATCAATCTCTCCACGAGGCAAACCATTGACCAATCGGCCGGTGGTAAGCTACGTGATCTAAGTGATGTCCTTGTTTCATTATAACAACATTTGCAGATGGGGAATGATTCATAAAGGGATGGATGACGTTGGCATAGATGATGATGTACAGGTGTTTGTAGGAAATATGACATTCACTATGAGCTTCGCAATCGTCAATAATATCAAAAAGTACATCGATCCCAGGTTATCACAAGTTGTTTTTGGGGCCCCTTTTTGCAAGGCCACAAGCTTGGTTGTGAACGAGCTCAATGGGATCATGACTTTCACCGATGGGATTAGGGAAATCTCATACCAAACGCCTTACAAGATGAGAGAATTCAAGGAGATTGATTATGGAGGGCTCGATGGGTTAAGTTCCCAACTCATGTTATGTGATGATGATGTGAGAAGAGGATGTAAGGATACTTTTGACCTGTCAAGTGGATTCTTTAAGCAAGTTAAGGAGCTTAGTTCTAAATACCAAAATAATCCTTTTGATCTCGAGGACCCGAAATACCTTTACTATGAAAGTGATCCTGATAGAGAATCAAAGGAGAATGGCCTAGAAAACGTGACCAATGATGGAATCACGTAATGTACGGTGACTTTGAGTCTAGCTACAAGACTCGTTAATAAAGAAAGCGCTTCTTGGGAGGCAACCCAAGCTTTATTTGCTTAGTGTGTTTATTTATTTGTTTGTTTTATTTGTTTCCGTATATATGTTTAATTTTTATTATTATTGATTCATGTTCAAAACTAATTTGTGAAAATGCTTTATCTTGTTTTTAACTTCGTCTTAACTACATATAAAGGTATTTTGCAAAAGTTAAGTGTAAGGGAAATCTAAATCGGTTTATTAGAACACAAATGAACATGAATCGTAATAATATTAAATTAACATACATATTAGTATTTGTTTGAGTCAAATGCTTGTATCGAGTCATAATGATGTTTTGCAGGAATTCCAGGAAGTAAGGTATAGGTTTTTCCAAAATTTTTCCGGAAACTTAACATGAGAGTTCTGTCAGATCATTTCTGACGGCGTCAGGATTTACAACCTGACGGCGTCAGGTTTTAATTTTCTGAAAATTTTGAAAGTTTTGTTTTCATAAAAAGTTTTTATTAAATCTATAACTTATAAACTCCAGGAATCTGCAAAATAATCATTCCACAAGCATTATATCCTTATATAGAATTTATCCCGCCGATGTTATGCAGGTTTTCGTGTTTGTTTTCTCAGGTTTAACAGGTTATTTTGGACAAGGAGATGTTTGTGGAATCAAGCTTTTGGCGATGCTTTAGTCTTGAAGCTTCTACATTCTCTTGGAAGAAGATCTAACCATGTTACCTCTTTATCCACCGAACGAATCAGGGGAGTATTTGATTTCATTCTTTTACTTTTTTCTTTTACATCTTTTTATTTGAACATTGGGGACAATGTTCATCTTAAGTGTAAGGGGGGGGGGGGTAAAGTACGATACTTTAGAGAATGCAATTGCACTTGATTTTTGTTTGTTTGATAGTAGAGGTGTAATAAAACTGAGAGAAATACCTGTTAGGGCAATTTTAGTGCCAAATTTAAAATTTTTTACAACATTTAGGAGTGAAACTTTGATCTTAATGAGCATCTCACGGATAGGAGCTATATGACTAGCACAAAACCGTACCACTAAAAAATTTTCCACCCCCAAATATGTGAGGTTCGCCCCTAGAATTGGTAGGAAAAGCATTTATGCTATGATGTGTGTACCGGTAGCACTTAGATTCTAGAACTTGCGTTAGGACCATTCCGAGGCCACAAGTGAGACTACATTCGTGTAGTTAGATTTACTACATGATAAGAGGCATTAGGATTAACCCATTGTTTTACACCTGTGTTTTTTGTTATAATTACATTGGCTACATTGGTCAAGTAATTCTCCCACACCCTTTGCGTTGTACTCATTTTTAGTACACGATACCCCTAGTACACCCCTCAGAGCCTATCTTTTCGTTTCGACCTTTAAGCATTTTACTTAAAGGAAGAATTTGTTACACCCCACTAAAATGTACACCCAAATCGCCTTAGCCTACCTTGTATGCACTCATTTTTAGTGCATTATTGTGACAACATTTGTTTAAACCCCAAGTTAATTATCTAATTGATTACATGGTTGCTAAGTCGAGTCATATCCTTGTACATATTGTTTTGGGACGATTGGGACTCATGGGTAAAGTACTAGTGTAATGGAGTAATGGGGAAGAACATCATTTATTACCCCCATATGTGCTAAATATTTTAAAAGTACTCCAAGTGTTTCGATTATCTTAATTCGAGTCATTAGAATAGTTATTTGTAAAGTTATGTAAAAGTTCAAGTGTAAGGGGAATGCAACGCCCCTATGATGTATTATTTTGGATGGTAGGGCAAGAGTGTAAAAAAAAAAAAAAAAAAAAAAAAAAAAAAAAAAAAAAAATCAAGAAAAATACAAAAAAAAAATGAGAAAAAGAAAAATAGAAAAAAACATACGGACTACCATCCCGTTTCATTTCATGTTTGTTTTATGTTTTTGTTATTTTGTTTTTAGCTTAAGATTGAGTCTAGTCTTGGCTTAGCAACATTGTATAATACATGTAATTAATCAAGATCTTTAACTCGCCACCAGTAAAATATCCCTTATCCAACAAAACCGTGTTTATCATATCCCTACACCTAACGTTATAACCCGTTTAAAAGCCCTCTTTGATAGTTTATCTTAGGTGCTTACGCTTAGTGGAGGAGGTTTTCGATCCTTTCCCAAGCCTATGGTAATCTATTTGCTATGACAGGTAGTGAGAGATATTATCCGTTTTCATTTATGAGATTTATTTTGATGACACCTGAGAGATGTGAGTATCTAAACACTACTTGTGAGGTGCTAGTTTGTAATCTCCGTGCTTATTATGATTAAAGTGGAACGACTATTTGTTGTAATTACTTTTATATTAGCGTTAAATGACCCCTAACTTGTATTTTGATTAGAATAAAAGCGCATTTGCTTGAGGACAAGCAAATCTCAAGTGTAAGGGTATTTGATGAAGCGAAAAGTGTACCGCTTTTAGGGGTCATTTAAGCCCTAAATCGTATTTATTTGATCAAATATTGCCCTAAATCGTTCCTTTTGTCATTTTAGGTACTTTGGAGAAGAAATCTGGAAAAGGAAGCATTTTGGACGTTTTTGGAGCATAAAAGTGAAGAAAACGACAAAGTCTCAAAATCGGCTGAAAAGTACCTTTGACGGCGTCAGGGATTGGTCCAGACGGCGTCATGGCTTGGCAAAAAAGGTGGACATGAAAAAATACACATGATAAGCCAGAGAATTTTGCATGGAAAATCTGACGGCGTCAAGCTTTAAGGAGATCAAGGCCATCACGGTTTAACTTAAAGAGGGACGGCGTCAAGCCATATTCTGACGGCGTCAAGCTTTGATAAGCCAGAGCGGATTTTGGAGGTCTAAAGAGGGACGGCGTCAGGAAGGCCATCCGGGAACCCTAAAAGCGGCGAGGTGACGGCGTCAGGGTCTACAACGTGACGCCGTCAGCCCTTAAACTCTATATATAGTTTTGCAATTTTTTGTCATGGTGTGGAACTTATTGTGTGCAACTTTGTGAGGAGAAACCCTAAAGACGAATTTCTGCCATTTTTAAGGGTTTTCATACCCTTGGATCTCCCATGTTTAATTGAAGATAAGTTATCATTTAATCAATCAATATGTCTATGTGTTGTTTGATTATGTCTTGTTCTTGTCTTTTGATTAACATGCTAGGCTAGATTTATCTTGTGTTTGCTTAGATCTAATGAAACCTAGCTATTGATTATTGGTTATTAGTGTGTTATTAGTTGTATTGGATGATTGTTCATCGATGTTAGGCTTAAGAAAACTGGCTAACTTCCTATTCGGTAACTTGCTTGAACGTCTTAAGAAACATGAACCAATGCGTACTACGGTTTTTATGGTTGTATTTAATGCATGAGCGAATTCTAGTGATCCCATGTTAGGAGCTTCCTAGCCGGCTCGACATAGGAGTGAAGTAGGAACTCATAGAGTTGGGGAAGTACGTACGCCACCCCACGATTGGTATTAAGGAATACACCCGTCATCCACGCAATTAATACACACTAATCAACCGGTAAAAGATAGTTAGGGAGTAAGGAAATCTAAGTAAACACATTTCTCTCCACATAAGTTTCACAACTCTTTTCATTTTCAGTTATTTTATTTTATTTGCATTCATAGTAATTTGGGTTAGTTGACTAGCAACTAATTCCGCCCACTCCTCCAAACCCGAGATTTTACTTGCTTTCATAAAAAAATATAAAAATACAAAAAAGAATCTTCCCTCACCCTTAGACCTACTAAAGTAGTTTTTCATACCTAACGAACACTATTCCCTGTGGAGAACGATCAATCCCCCGTACTTACCACTACACTATACTACATCGGTCAGGTACACTGCCTGGTGGGGTTGTAAGCCTCTTGAGATCCCTCGAGAGGTAAAACCTGTTGTAAGGTTGCAAAACCACGCATCAACCAGCACCCTCGTTTCTTCGTTGTGAACTAGATTAGGTGGACCACGAGCCCTCGTTACCACCACTCACGCGCCACCACCTCACCACCTCATCTTTTTGTTTCGTTGACATGGTAAGTTATAGATCCGAGAAGAAAACGGTGGTAAGACCACCGGTTCACGGCTTTAGTGAATCGGTGGAGACTAGATATAATATTTGGGGTTAGGGTTTCGTATAAAACATGTGGGAAACGATTCTAAAACAATAAAAATGACTAGAAAACTCTCGGTATCATCTAGGTGTCGTGGTGTTGTTTCGGTTCTTTTGTGAGTCGCGTATCGCAAGGATAAGCTCGGGTACGAGCTTATCCGTGGCTTATTTTAGGTTTTCGAGCTTATTCATAATCTCACCTTGCTTGTTGACTTGTTTGGTTAGCTTAAGAAACTGTCTCAATCCATTTGGTTGCGTTTTGGGTGCGGTGTGACTCAAACCGAGACCATGGGGGTCTCGGCTTGAGTTTATTTTCCTTCTTTTTGACTCTTTGGTAATTCTTGGTGGCGTACGACATATAGCCGAGACTTAGGGTCTCGGAAATGGTAATTTTAAACCGTGGTTGATTGTGATTTGTGAAACTCGAGCCGTAAGAGTAGTGGCCGAGGCTATGGATTGTGATATTGGGTTTTGAGCTTGTATATCCGTGATGTTTAGGCCGTAACGGGGCTTAGCCGAGACCTTGTGGTCTCGGGAGAGCCTCGGTCAGCCTACATTTAGTATTTTGGACTTGATTTGTGAACTATTTGACTTGTTGACCCGACCGTGTGACAAGGGATATATTGTGGGTTATTATCGGGTTCGGGAATTTAGGTTAGACCCGAGGGATGTAATATGAGGATTTGACTCGAAACAATTAATATATCATGACTTATTATATCACGACATAAATTAAAAGAAAAAGTAAATAATAATGTGTTTTATATTAATATTAGTTAACAAGTTTGAGATTGGTTAGTGGGAATGTAATTAACAAAAATAACTTAAAGAGCGAACGGATAAAAAGGGAGGTCATGAGAGATATTAAACGTTTCGAGGAAAATTCACTTGGGTAATGTTATGCTTGGGTTCGTTGAGATTGACTTGATGATTTATTTGGTAGTCGCCTAACTTGGGGTTTGTAACACCGGGATTGAAACGTGAACATAAACTTGAAATATTATGGACCTTGGACATTCGGAACTATTGAGACACGATACGTCTATAGTACATTAGACTCACGATGAATTTAATGTATTCGAGCCGTAACGAATAAACAATGGAAAGGTGATGTCTGATGAACAATAATATTCATAACACTCAATAACTAGACCTAAATAGACGTATAAAAACAAGTATGTTTTATGATACTCAATGGGATTATGGGGTAATACCGACTACTACCAACCCTTTCATCTATTTGGTGTGCTTGCTATTTGTTATTTGTCATCTCTTCATGACATCTTGTCTTACTCATCGTAACAACTACGTCATTCGTTCTTTCTTTTGGCGTGTGTACTCTTGAGTCAGTGTCTTCCTACCGTCACACAGATGTTGATACCAAACTCTAATAACAAGATAAAACTAGATTAACTTGGTAACGGATATATGATTGTTTTGGGAATAGAAACGGGTAGCCTTTAGGAACTTTTACGCATTTAATTACTTCATGGGATATACCTTGAGGCTAGTCTTTATATTATTAGGTTGTGCCGAGTCCGTTGTGCCGTGCTGTCCTAGTTGCTGTTGTACTATACTACCATTGAGCTGTTGTGTTGTACTACTGTTTGGTTTATTGTGCTATTCTGCTCTGGATATTGTTGTATTGCATTGCTGGACTAAGGTGAGTTCATAGCCCCACTTTTACACTTATACTGCTTTGCTTAAACTTGGGGTGCGAAAACATGCAAAACTATTTAAACGGACCAGATTATAACTGTGAAATTGCTATAACTGTACTTAGATAGATTAAAGTTACTGTTAATATTAGTTGGGGCTCTTTGTGCCTTCTATATATTATCTGGGGCTCCTTGTGCCTACTATATATTATCTGGGGCTCATATTATTTGGGGCTCCTTGTGACTGCTATAGATTATTTGGGGCTTCTTGTGCCTGCTGCTTATTATATGGGGCTCTTTGTGCCTACTTAGTATATGTATTAACGTTAGCCTTAGTCCAGTGTAGCAATTATATATATTATTTGGTCCACTACTATACTTACATTAAACCTATGAATTCACCAGCGTTAGCTGACCCTTTTAGCATGTTTTCTCAGGAAATACTTGATATGTGCATTTGGATTAGCTATTAATTAGAGGCTTGGCAAGCGGCACGGTTGAAGGATCAATTAAGACTCTGATAACTTAGTTGGGGACTCACTTTTGTTATGTTTTAGGCTTATTACGTACTTTTGGATAAATGTAGACATGATATATTTAATTTGAAATGTTTTATTTAACAGATAATGTTATTCCGTTTTCCTATGCTTGTGTTGTGTACCAATCCCAGTAGCACCCCGAAGCTTTGATAAGTCTTCCGCTGAACCAAATTTTGGGGGTGCTACAAATAATCACCACAAAAAACAACGATTCACACCACAGCCGTTGAGATAACAACTTTAATTGAGCCCAATTGCACTCCAATCAAGAAACCCCCAAATCTGAGACGAAACCCTAGAAACCCTAATATCAAGAACCGACGGAGATCAAAGCCGTGGCTCTAATACCATGTTAAAACTATGGATCTAGAACCAGAAACACAATCACAACACTGCAAAATCACCCAACCAACCACCCCTTGGTGAAATCATTTATTACTAATAGTCAAGAAGATGAGTCCACAAAGCGTGTGCTAACCAAACAAATACAAAGTAAAAAGATAGCCCCCTTCAGGAGGATTCTATCTATCTCACTACAATGAATCAGATAAAAACAATCTCACTACAATACTCTCAATACTACTCAAACAGACTAACCAAATTGATCAAGATGATCAAAGACTAAAGACCAAGAACACTGAAACAAACTTGAGAGAAACACCTTTTGTGTGTGAAAGTGATAATGACTGAATGAATGACGGATAGGGCTGGTCCTTAGCTTACATAGTAGGAAGTTACACTTTGACCCCTGTAGAAACTAAAACCTGCCATAAGGTGCTAAACATACAAACATTAGTAAAATATGACATATTAAGTCCCTTGACTTAATATATCAAAAACATAATCTTGCAACTGAGAACTCATTTCAACACAAAGTTGCATACTTAGAAATTTTAACTATTTTATTTGTGTTGTTTAACACGAATTTCGTGTTTTGTAATATGAATTTTAGAGTAAATTGTATAATTCGTCCATGTGGTATGTGGTATGTTTAAATTGCATGTTCGGTGGTTATCATTTAGAAGTGCAAGCACCTCTTTGTAGAGAACTTTTGATTTAGTTTTGTTTCTTTTTGAAAATATGACTAAATTATCTTTGTTTTTTCTCTTAAATTTACATTTAAATTTCAATTTAGTCATTGACTTTGTGGCAGAATCAAAACCAAACCAAAAAATCTCCACAAGACAGTGCGTGCATTTTCAAAATGGTAAAGACCGATTTGATCATACCACAAGGACAATTTATGCAATTTACTCTGAATTTTATATAAAGGGAATTGGGATCGGATGTTGGAAAGTTTGGAAACTTTTGTCGGCGTCGGTTTTTTTGTGTTTTGGTTTTGAGAGTTTTGTAAGACATTTTTTGAGTTGGAGAATAATAAAGTATATAATAGTTGAATAAGAGAAAATTGTGTTTAAAAAATAAGAAGTGTTGTGGTATTTATAGAAGAAATGTATAAGGTATTATATATATATATATATATATAGGCGTTATATATATATATATATATATATATATATATTTATACATGACTAGCTTATAGACCCGTGAAATTCACGGGTTTCTTAAGAAATGATTCATTAAGGAGTTACGTGTATGATTAAATTAACAAACAACTAAGAACGTAAATAAGTTTAATTTTAGGGGAATAATAAGTAATGTTAATACGATAAACAGTACATATGGGTTGTAATTATTGAGAAAATAAACATGCATGTATCGTCTTTTCCAACTAGTAGATAGTTTTGGAGAGCAAAACTATGCAGTTAACGTCAAACACTTGAGTAATCAATGTTCATTCCGTGAACACCTAAATATGAAGGGAAAAAAAGTCAAACTAAAAAGGATGTTGTTGGTAAAAAAAAAAAATATGTAAAGTTAAAAAATGCTATAAACTACGTCTTTTATATAGTTGTACGTACCTATCGAACATTGATCATAAACCTTTAATTACTTCTTTGTAGACAACGTTTGTAGTACTTTTCGAGATATTATTATCTTCATCACAAATGACAAACTCCAATCCTTGTTTGCTTTTGACCCTGGAAACGGTAACGTATTGTCGTCCATGTGTGAAACTTGATGTGACAAATACAAACCAACCTTTGAAAGTAATTGATCCTTGGTCATGTTTATTGTCATAACAAATGAAACGGACACGGGATATTGATTATATAGTAGTTACTGACCCGTGAATTCATGGGACCAAATGGAAAACCGTTAAATTGTTAAAAAAAATGTATTATGTAAGGACACTTAACTGATAAATGTATTAAATGGAAAACCATTTACTTAATTGATTTATAATAGCCTCTCCACCAGCCTCCTACATTTCAAACAGATTCATTTCATTCTTCAACACTTACATTTAGTGCGCATGGGGAGGAGCCATGTTAATGTTAGTGGGGGGCGATGCTCCCATCCATGTTCTTCCGGACACACTAAAACATGTAGGGAAAAAAATTAAAATGCTAGAAAAAAGTCCAGTGCCCTCGGCTAAATAATCTGAGTGCCCTCATTGCTCTTTGAATTCAAACAAAATAAGTGCTTTTTAATGTCCAACAAATGTTTTTCCCGGTTGTTTTGCTTAGTCGGAAAACATGGAGGAAAGAGATAAAGTGGAAGAGAGAGTGGGAGCCGGAGGTGGGAAGTTTGAGAACTGGATAGTTGGTCATTGATAAACAAATAAAATAATTTATATTTTATGTGGGCCTTTCTAAATTCTAAGTGCACGTTTTGTGTTTTAGCGTATAGGACTATAGGGGTCTTGGGAAATACTTATTTCACTGCTTTTTGTATTTAAACAAAAACACCAGTATTATCGTTTTACTCGTATTATAGATTCAGTTGACCTTTTTTTAACGTGAATATTTGAGTTTTTAACATGATAATGTTAAAGTTTATTTTATATATGTGAATATGACAAACTTTTGCTTAAATTTCATAACATGCCCATGGCTTTAATACATTTGGTATGAATAATTTTTCGCAAGGTTCTTTTATTTGATATACGGACGTAATGCAAAGGCTAAGTCAGTTTGTTCTATAATAATATGGTTGAAATTACCAATCAAATTAGACCTATATTTAGTGTTAGTTGCATCAAAGTATAGTGCTTTTGTTACCTTCAATCAAACCCGATCCGACTTGTTTCAAATTACGCTAAAAGATGACATCTCCCGAAATGTTATTTAACCCCGGTTACTGCTCGATTGGCCCCTGCAATTACATTTCATGGCTCCGCCACTGCGCATACATTCAACACCAACCAATTACTTTCGTATCCTTTACATGACAAACCCCAACACGAATACGCACCATCTTTGATACCTCGCCACCAACATTTACTAACGCCCATGAATTGGTTTATTAATAGCACCCTACAACGAAAAGATAAATATAAAAACCTTATCAATTGGAGACAATATGTACTCAAACTCAAAATCAACTTTTCACATATATTTCATATACTTCGCAAATTCAACTGTTTGCAACATAAATGGTGCTACTTTAAGTAACTGCTTTAAAGTTGTATTAGGGAGGCTAAAGATTCCTAACAAAAGTGAATAACTAATAGTAGCATGTGAGGAGTCCTCGATGAACTCCAGCCAAGATTCTAAAAGCATAGTGCACCAAGCCATTACTGGTTGTTTGCATTCAAGAAATGTCAGTGATTATGTATTTATAATAAAGTGAAACTGCTCAAATTTTGAAGATCGTTTTGCATAATGCTTAGCATATAAGAATTCTGAATTAACGTAATGAAATAAGAGTTCACAAATACATCATACCATCAACCTTTTTAGCATGGATAAGACTTGTTTGAACACCTTTCACACATGGGTCAAATTTTAACCCGTTCGACCTGAACCTGAATGGCCAAATTTAAATTTCATGGATTCCAGATTATGGATAGAACCCGTGATGAATTCCAGAATTCCAAATTAATATTAAAACAATTACATCAGCTTACCATGCAAGATTAGAGTTGCATTCTATCTATAGTCGCATACTTCCTCTTATTGCCTTTTTCATCCTATACACAACATTACATAGCAACAAAATTTTAGAAAGAAAAGAAACAATACTATGGCCGAGCAAAAATGATTAAGAAAGTCATGTGATGCCTCCATAGCAAGAGCAACTTTTATTAGAGAGAGTTTATATGCAAAAGTATTCGATAATTTAGCTTCTTTAGGGTGATACTTATTTCTCCATCAAAACCAATATTTAAATCTAGATTTAACAGAAGTGAGTAGGAATAACTTATGGATGAGACTTTGAAAAAAAGTAAACTTCGACAAAAAAGAAATATTAAATAAATAACATTCATGGCAAACTCTGATATATGATCATTTCAATATCATTTCATATAAGTAAACATAAGCCCATCACAGTGTGAATAAAGTACGAAATGTAGTTCAGTTTCATTTTAATGAAAACTATGTATAGGATGAAGATGGTAAAGCCATTGTAAAACCCCTTATTAGAACATGTTCTTCTTTTAACTCTATAATTTACACTTAATAGTCCGTTTAATATTTTGTAGGAAACCATGCTATGCGTCACCCATAACCCAAAAGTGAATGAACTGAAAAAAGAAATTTTTAAAATTTATCATACAGAGATTAAGGCAATCGGTTTCCAATGTTTAAGAATCAAGATTTCAGTCCAGTTTTTTTAACTCTCATCAGTTTCATGGGTCACAATTTATAAAACTGATTATAATGAGTATTATGGGGTTAAAAGAAGAACACCAAAGGTAACTGTATCGTACTAATTCGAAAACTAAGTGATGCCAAAAGTATAAGTTCGTAGTTCTAACTGATAAAAGACGTGTGATAGAAGAGTCTATCATATGTGTGCTTATATACACTAAGTGAGCGTTATATTTTCCAATCGATTATAAGGCGCAGCTTCATATTCTAAACATATTTTGAGTCAATAAAAAAACTTACATCAATAAAATGCACTTATTTATGCAATAAAATGCACTTATTATGCAATAAAATGCACTTATTTATGCAATAAAATGCACTTGTTTATGCAGCTTCATATTTTTATGCAATAAAATGCACTTATTATGTAGTTTTGAGTTCGACCAATTTGACCATTTTTTTCGTTTATAGCCCAAATGTCAATATTTGTGACATGTTTGGATTTAATATAACATGCAACTCCTCATTCACTTGAAAGCATGTAAGTTTGGTTTTTAGAGAAACAAATACTAACCTGAGCAAGTTGAGCGTGTGTAACCCAACACTATAACTTCTGTCAAATCACTCGTTACCTTTCATCCGATGAACTTTGTTTCGTTTTCATTTGGACTCAATAGGACACTGCCTCTTGCAGAATCACAAATAACCTGAAATCATTACACATAATCGTTGAGTAAATGAGTAAAAAAAGTAATTTAGTAACCTAAAATGTTGTAGATATGTCACATTGCTCCATGAAGCAGTAAGCCAAAGGGTGCCTTAAGTTATACACCATATTTCTAATGACAAAATTATTGGTACATATCATTGGACAAAGCACACACACAATAGACACAATGATAAAGTTTATTTGCTCACCCTGAGTTTCTTTTAACAGACCATAAATGGTAGCGAACATTATGGTTGCCATTTAAATGCCCAGTTACGTTATAAATGATCCACCTAAAAAATCTTGTTATTAAGAAAAAAAATTGCTAGAAATTAGAAATATACTCCATCTGTAAATTGTATACAAAAACTACACAAATTACATGATCGAAAAACTTACAAATCAGTTCTTGTTTGCTGTGATTAAGGATGTTAATCCTCCAAACTTTTTCTAGGGGTCCGGTAAAACAAAATTAAATTGAACATAATGAATTGAAAATATCTTATAACTGAATGAATACAAATCATTGTAATATGGGAATAATAATTTTAAACCATAAATAATTCGAATTAAAAAAAATTGTAATTGAATCGGTACTTACCAAATGTTCCATGTTGACAGTGACGAAATCACTGGCACATTGACGTAACCATAGCGTTAACTTGATTTACTTTGTATCCATATGCCATAGAACCATTTTGGAAAGGATTTGGCTGTGTGAGGAGGTTTTGTAAAGAAGTTGTTGGAATGGATAATGAGGAGATGTACTTAACAAAAATAGAGTCCAATGTGGTGCAAGACACATCACTCAATTAATTGAGTGGGGAATGAGTAAAGAAGAAGCGTATAGAAGAATTTTTGTGTGAGTGGCTGTCAACATTAGTTGCTCAAAATGAAACTGCCGATTTGAATGTGAAGAATGTAATGGTGTTGTACCTTCCAAACTCAATGGCCAATAAGAATGAAGCAGGTCATTATATTAATTACAAAGTGTGCTTCAATGACTGATACAAAACTCTCGTTTATTATATTAGATAGATATATATATATATATATATATATATATATATATATATATATATATATATATAAGGTATATATATATATATATATATGGAGGCGTTATTGTGGTGAACACATTTAAAATAGATAAAATAGGCACACTCGTGGACCGTTGGATCAAGCACCATACATGAGATTAGAAATTAAATAGAGAAGTGGCACAATTGTAATTAAATGAAACACAAATAGCATTTGTAAATCTTGTACCATTAAAATTAACTATAGTAATACGTAATAAATGTTGTGCCATTAATGAAGGTGATGACGTATAGTCCGCATTCGGGTCACGAACCAGACTCATACTCAAGTCCATCACGAATGGACTCCAGTCCATCACGAATGGGCTATTACGATAACGGTTTGGGCTTACGTTGGCCCAAACCCGAAGTTATTCATGGTCTTGATAGGATATCTCTTATTTATGGGATATGTATCAAAACCGACCTATGCGGGATACGCTGAGGAGTGAGGAGCACGAAACCAACTAGGGTTTCGTGTGTATATAAAGAGTCTCTCGACTCTCATCAAAGGTACGACTTACAACCCTAACTCTTCAACTAAATCCTAAAAACCGATTACTTACTCTCATGCCGGAGGATAATCGTGGGAGACAATCCCACGATAAGCCTAACGGTGTCTTTTTGTTTTCTTAGTGCGCAGGTCTCAAGCATTAAGATCTGATTGGTACGGAATCAAGGAACGCCCAACTTTTGTATCAACAGAAGGTATCAAGATTCTTAGCAAATTAAATTTCACTTTTCATAATCAACGTTTTGTTTTGTTATTATTTTTTCTTTTTGTTTTTTTATTTAATATTTCTATACAATTTTGGTGACACACAAAAATGAGTCATAAAAATTAGTGTGTCTAAAAAATTATCAAATAAAAAATCAATGTGTACATCACTTGTAGCCTTACACACGTCGTTGATGGATCATTTTTTACAAAATTGATAGATCGCTCTATATATTGATGATACACACATTCGAAGTGACAATCAGTACACATATACATCTAAAAAATTATCAAATAAAAAATCAAGGTATAAAAAATCAATAACTATCTTTGATGCACAATACACATTCGAAGTGACAATCAGTTAACTATCTTTGATGCACAATCAAGGTATAAAAAATTATCAGTACACATACACATTCAAGGTATAAAAAAAATCAAGGTATAAAAAATTATCAGTACACATACACATTCGAAGTGACAATCAGTTAACTATCTTTGATGCACAATCAGTACACATATACATCTAAAAAATTATCAAATAAAAAATCAAGGTATACATGTAGCCTTACACACGTCGTTGATGGATATTTTTTACAAAATTGATAGATCACTCTATATATAAATATAAATGATACACACATTCGAAGTGACTAATCCATCAACTCTCTTTAACCCCAAAATAAATTAAAGTGATACAAAGCAACTAATAAACCCAAGTCGGGAAGGAAAAAAAAAAACAACTAATAAACCCAAATCCGCAAAGGGTACATTGGTTACGGATGTATCACCTTGACCGGGTTTCGTTTCCAACCAGTTTTGGCAGCGGGGGGTTAGGGTTGAGATGATCTTATACAACTTCAAGATCGAGCAGTTGATGTTGGCGATTGGGGTTGAGATGCGGCGGCAGTAGTTGTTGAGACACAAACCCATCATATCTTTACAAATTACAAGTGAATAAAGATTCATATAAGAAAACCCATTTAGAAAAATCTTACTCAAGACCATTTTTAAGATCTTAAGTTGAAGTTATCAAGAACATCAAAAAGGGCTACATGTGTTTGTGTTTCGGATTGAAGCATAAACAAGAAAGGGGTCATTTTGATTCGAATAAGTGGTAAAGGGTAATTGTGGTTGTGTTTGTGATACGCAACAAAAGAAAGAATTAAATGGTTGTCTTGTTTTACTTATTACTATTTGCAATAAAAAGGTCAAAGAACAAAATTAGTTTTATATTTGTTTTGTGAGGTTGTTGAGATAAGAAAGAAACAAATGGGTGTTGATGGAGGATTGAGGATGTGACGTCAATTATATTTGTTTTTGGATGGAGATGTTTCAGAAGAGATGATTGAGAGAATTTTAGTGCAATGGAAAGAGAAGTGACTAAGGGGCCGCTTGGTTGAAAGGGTGAGGAATGCAAAGGGAATGCAATGCAATGCATTCTCTTACCCCTAAATTGTTGAGTAATGGCCCATTACCCACTAGTTGCATTCTCTTAAACCAACCATCATTAATGATTATATACTCATTACCCACCCCCACTGTCCCCCCGACCAAGCGGCCCCTAAAATATTAGGTTCTTTATTGATATACCTATTATACCCTTGAACACATTAAAATTAATTTACATTTTTTTTAAATGAAAATGAAAACATGATTTTTTCTTATTTGTGCCTATTGTTACTCACTTTAAGGGTATTCACCACTTGAACGTAAATATATATATATATATATATATATATATATATATATATATATATATATATATATATATATATATTTTTTTTTTTTTTCTAATAAACACCCTCAACGGTAAAAAGGGCCGTTTTTTTTTTTTTTTTTTTTTTTCAAAACACTCCGTCGCTTGGGCGACCAAGCCTTCATTTATTTTTTTGGTGGGAGACACGTTCGTTGGACCAAAGAAGGGGGGGGGGGGGGGGGGGGGGGGGGGGGGAGCGTTCCATAACTTGACCGACCAATTGGTTGACCATCCACTACGGATGGTTTTAATGTGAACTTCATCTTAGGGGGTGATATGCACACCACTAAAAGTGATTGTGCATACCACCAATCATGCATAGCGGTGTTATACTGTATGCATTACTGATGTGATTTAATGGTGAAAGAATAAAAAATTGTGGTGTGCATATCAACACTCTTCATCTTACTATGTGTATGTCATGTTACTACTGAACATGAGTATCATGTTTAATGTAAATTCTTTATGTAATGTGAAATTAATCTACTCTATCTTTCTCTTTTCTATAAATGTATTAAAAGTGCTTATTCAAGCAGCTTAAAAATGAGCTTAAGATGAAGAGATGCAAGATCTTGCACCCTAAATGTATCGATCTTACACCTAAGCGTAATTAAGTTAAATACGTCAACAACACAAATGAAAAAGACCGCCTGCATTACTAAAATGTTTCAATTACAGTTGATCCAAGAACTCAAGTGTACTTGCCCCTCTTAACACCTGTAAAAAAAGTTTCGAAATCACAGTATAATGCAATTGCCCAGTATCTACAACATTCATCAACTTCAATGTATTATGTCATAACAAAACATACCGATTACATGCATACTGGGTCATTATGTTACTATCGCATCTGGGATCCTACAAATCAAGCACAAGCATTCTTTTTCTTCACTTTTCGCTTAAGAAGCTTGTAAAAATCTTCATCTGAAAGAGACAACACCTGGTTTAAAAGCAACCTAACTGCACTCTCTTTAACAATTTCATACCTCGGTTTAATCCGCTCCTCCAAACTGTACCCAAAATATTGAGGAAACTTCACCAGTTCGGATTTTGGATATTCCATAGTCAAAAAGTATTCCCATTTCGGTAACAGATTATCTTCCACACTAAAAGTATAAAGAGCTCCATATCTAGAAGCCATTAGCGCAAAATCAGCAATATGGTATCCTTTTTGCAAGAAAAATTCAGTGACGGGCTTCAAACTTGTCTCGATGCTAAGACCAAAAGCTTGTGGACATCGAGACATAAGTACTGCAGGGTTTACTCCTATCGAATCAAAGTACTGAGCTGTGGGTCGTAGCTTTTCCTCAACACTGTAACTTATAATGGATGGGTAGCGAGTTAGAACCTTTCCCACGTCTTGAGAAGAAAGCCCAAGTTCATAAAAATAATCGACAGTTGATTGCAACTTTGATCTGCTATAAGTCAGAAGAGCGGGGAATCGGTATATAACTTTAGCCCATTTCTTCTTGTCCACCCCTAAATCTTCTAGAAACGCCATTGTCGGGATTAGATTTTCAGTAAGACTAATACCACATAATTGAGGTCGTTTACTGATAATTACGGGGATATCTGACTTTGCTATACCGAGGTCGAGAAGGAACTCAACCACTGGTTTGATTTTTCCTTCCAAACTGTAGTAAGCAAAAGCCGGGAATTTACGAATTACTTCCTTAATAACATCACGCTCCATACCAAGTTCTTCAAGATAGACCACATGTGGAGGCAAATTAGGCTCACCAATATTACTTGCTCGTGAGGCGGTCGGTTTTTTTGTGTTGGTGGTGGGTTCAAACACTCGTGTAGTCGAGTTTTCAATATCATTAGAAGAGACTTTTTGCTCTGTTTCCTCTGATTTATCTTTGACTAGTGGGATTGGAAAGTATTCTAGCACTTCAACAAAATCGTCCCCATGCTCTTCCAAAAGTTCATCTAGGTAAGGGATGAGAGCATCTCTGATTTCTGGAGTCGTGAGCTCTCGCCCTGCAAGAGATTATAAAATTTCCAATAAGCATATTATACTGAACTAGTGGGAATTGACAAAGTAGGTCAAAGTATAGGACTCATACCTACTAGATACCGGGTTTTGTAAACAGTGTGAAGTCTTAAGAGAAGGTGATCGATAAAAAGGTCCAACTTTTTCATCTTTCTGGCTGCATTTAAACGATTCATGCCTTGGCTTGTTAAATACATGTGCAATACAGCTTTAGCTTCTTCTTTTTCTGCGACTAGTAGATTTGCAGGTACATTTACTAAGCTGACCGACCCATCTATCATATATTTAAGATGTCAGAATAATAAGGCACCATGTAGAAGAAGATCTGAGAAGATTAACAATTATAAAAACAAGATTGGATGATATTGGACTTTTGCTTGCTTACCTATCTCTGCCCGGCATAGGAAGAGCCTCTGAGGGAAAGAAATTTGGGTCCTGCAACAATAAGAACCAAGGTCGGTATTAAAGGAGTGAACACTTTGAAAAATTTAAAACATGTGAGATAACTTGATTCTGGAAGTTCAGAAAACGATAATGTTGCAATACATACGACATTACATGATTACATATTTACATGGTATATTAAGAGTCAGTGGGTTAAAAAGTGAAGGACACAATTTAGTAGCCTTTTGCAAGTCGTTGCGACAACACACGTCTTGTTGCTAATGCATTACAGCCATAATAGACTTTCTTAAGATCAAGTAAAGTTTATCGCCTAAATCCATAACCCTTTCTTGCTTCAATTGGGTTTCTATAGATTGGACAACTATCGACTCTATATCAGAATTGAAGTTATATGTTTCTGGTTCTTGAAAAAAAAGAACTTACAAACGATATGTGAAACTTTTTCTAACATCGCCCACATATTTAATAAAAGAAGGGGCGGCATCAACGTTCTTTACGTGTTTCATGCACTGTCTCACAGCACTTGGGAACCACAAGGCAACTCTTACATTGCTTTGGCAGACTGATTGTGTAATACAGGTAAAGGCAAGCAAAAACTAACAGATACATACATAGACAAACAAATTGGTTGATTTTATTAACCAGCAATTAACTCGATCTGGTTTAGGATAACTTTGTTCCAAAACAAGACTCAACAACTAGTAATATCATGCTTTATAGCTGATTAACTTTCGTCTATAAAAGTTTGCAGGCTATGATGGACGCTACATTGATGTACAAATGAAAACATTGAAAAACTAGCAAAGACGTTTAATGGAACAATGAAGACATTGCAAATCCTTAATAGTTGTCTATTGGATGACTGATGAACTATATATTCTTGGACGTGCTGAACAGATGAAACACATAAGTACATAACTATTGCCGGGAGGAGTTACCTACCCAGCAAAACTCACTGAATGACACACCTAAGCAAAACAGCAGTTTTAGTCTATCCATCGACCCCAAATTCCATTGTTTTGGGCTGTGATTCAAAATCTCCACAATTTTGGATATTTATGCCTAATTTTGCAATTTGTGTTTTTGGATAAAACTACCAAAATAGCAACATCCTGGATATATAACGATACGTATGCCTAAAAAGATTTGAAATATATTATTTCCCCTCTTTAAGTGTATGTCTCTTTTGTTTGCTTAAACATATATAGTGTGTTATCATCCTAATTGGAAAACCAGAAAAACATGCTACACGCCTCTTCATCCAAAATTACCAATTCAAGTCATGAATATTTCTATAGATTCCTTAGTGCGATTTTAGCTTAGTGTAAAGGATATTCCTTTAAAGACCTGAATTTCATATATTGATTCTAAGAGGGTGTTTGGGATTGCTTACTTTTTCTTAAAATAAGCAATAAACAGTTTAAAGTGTGTGGGTAATCCAAACTGCTTGTGCTTATCTACTCATGTTTGGAGCTATTTATTTCAAAATGCTTATTTGAGATAAAACTAAAATGACCTTCAGACACTCATATCATCCCTAAAACCTCAAAATAGATGCAAATGAGCTATCGCATCATTTCCTTATCTACTACTTACTGCATTTTCTTACATCTTTATATATTCATTTTACGAAAAAGCAAATCCAAACACTATTTTTAAAGATGCTCGTGCTAAGGTCTCAAGCTTATTTTTCCTGCTTTTCTACTTAATTTTAAGCAGGTCCGCTAATTTTGAGGTAAAATAAGCATATTCTGATAAGCACTGCTTATTTCAAAGTGTTTATTTACTAGTATTTGGGAATTAAAATTACTTTTTTTTTACCAACATATACAACCTAAGACTTCATATAAGTGAATGTGACTGAATTCTCAACAAGTTATTACTTTTTCGCGGTGCTTAGTTTATGGTAGTTTATTATAAATACTTGTTTCTAAGCAATCCCAAACACCCTCTACATATTGCAAATTGATAGCAAGATACAAAAGTTTATTAAAATTTGTATGAAGATATTAACGTTAAATACTGTTAACAGAACAAGAAAGAGTCCTATTCTTATTCTTATTTAAAAATTCTAACAAACAACAAAAGGCTACACTGAAATGAAATGAATATTTACCGAGAGGATAATGAGGAGGAGGGTGCAGAGAAGAGCGAGAGGGTGTCTGAGGTACGAAAGAGAGTAGTAAAAGCCTTCATTTGGGTTCAAGTGAAGAGGGTGGTGATAAGGTATATCAAGTGGAATGAATGAATGAATGGTTTGTTAATTTAGGGGGCAAAGAACCAACGAGAAACAGGATATGGTTTTAAGTTAAGGTACTCGACCACAGCCGCTAATACTACAAAGTCAGACGTACGTATGTCTTGAACACAAACTATATCTTCTATCTCATTAGTCAACGTCATCATGTGATAATTCCATTTCCATCAACATAATTTTGTTGTAAACAAGAGTTAGAGGAATGAAAAATATTCTTGAATGGATTATAAAGTAGGAGATTAGAATGATTATATATAAGAAAAATATCAGGGTAAAACCTAAAAGCTAAAAGCTAACTGAGTCGTGGACTTCTTATAGGCTATATGTTATTAATAAGCACATTCACAGTAATTATCCATAACACTTCCTTTTAGATGTCTATATCGTTAATACACTTAAGAAATGCTGCCTTATTAAAAACATTGTCAGAAAAACCAGTGGGACAAAACCATGACTAAGGACAAAAAGAATGCAGCGTGTATTATCTCCCTCTCATGACTACATCACTTGATATCTTAGTAAATAGGTCCACAAAATTATCACTTGAACAAGAAGTGTCTTGTCGCTTTTGATGTAACATTTCTTGAATATAGCAAGGCATGCTACATTATCTACATGCAATAGTTGGTATTTCCTTTCCAGAATTTATGTATGGTTTGATGAAGTCTTCGCGATTGTTTGCTCTATCGAATGCCATGAAAAATAGCCGTCACTTGTAAAAATATATCCGTTTTGAGATCGATCATGGTAAGTTAAACATAGATCTTGCATCTGCAAAACTAACTAAACTTGTTTTGACGGGTTAGTAAAATATAAACCTGTATCCTTTGTACTTGAAAATATTGAAATATTTGCTTTACTGTGGTTCAATTTGATCAATTATTATTCTCGAGAATTTTAAATCATGACACGTGCTCCATGCATTCTATATTCCTTAAGGAATCTCAACATAAAATGAGCTCTTGTATTATTATGTTAGACGCACACAAATTTCTCATATTGTCAGACATCATATTTCATTAGTTACTTGCGTCTTTACATTATTTGGCCATTCATTTATACAACTGCACTTCTTGCAGTTATCAAGATCCTCACCATGTATTTATCATGCACATTATTATATACAATAGTATTATCGACGTCATTTCAATATTTTTCGATTCCACACTCTATTACACATTATATTATATCATTTATTGAGATCTCATAGTTAACCTTCATGTCTAGTGTCTCTTAAGAAGACTATTATGAGGTCTTTATTACCTCGATTCGACCATCTTAATTTTCTTGCTCCATTTTATCTATTCATTCAAGGACTTTTATTTGGAATCGATTAGTTTATCACGCTGCATATGTAACACCCCCATTTTCGAGATACGCATCGGAATATATGCTTGGGGTGCTACTTCATGGTTCACAGTCATGAGAATAGAAAACGACTCGAAAAGAGACGTTTTTAAATAAAATTGTTATCATTCATTTATTTAATATCAGAGTACATAAGATAGGTCCCAGAGGGAGGTTTCGAAATACATTATAAAAATTACATTATTCTGTTGAATGATAACAAAGTGGACACCCTTTTATTTTAAAGAAGAAAGTCCACCGCCACTCCGTGCCAATATTCATACTTCTAGATACCTGAGATAAACATGGTTAAAAAGTCAACACAAAGGTTGAGTGAATCCATAGCGTTTAAAGTTATAATCAATTTGAACACAAGCCAAATGAGAGAAATCAGTTATATCATAATTCAGAATATTGCACTAAACCTCATGACACGTAATGCGTTAACAGTTTCCAGTCTCACTAGCATAATTAAATGATAGTGGTTTGCCCCCAGGTTTAAGATATCAAATATAATGCATCTGTCTAACCGACTACCATACAGATATCCATCCGGTTAGAACAAATGGGTCGCCAGGCCAATAGATCTATTCACATATTCGCGCTCACCCAGCAGGTGACTAATGGTGCATGATAAGAGGGTCTTTTAAATCAATAATATAAATTCAGATAGGATAAAGGTTAGCCTAGTGCAATAACAATCAGGAAAATACTTGTGTTCGGTTTAATAGCATGTATCTCCCCACGAGTTTGGAAAACATATAATGAAAAAGTGGGACTATAAACTCACCTGAAAGTCTGGATGGAAAACAAAGTTTAAATAAAGTTGATACACGTCTCCGGCTTGCAACCTGGGTTGGTATGTCAAGTTTTAGTAATCGTTTCTGAATATATATAAGTTTCCAGTGTTCGTTTCGTAACGTTTTGGTTGATGGTTAAATGCTTAATTGAGCCAATATGTAGTTTCAAAAGTAAGATTTTATCTTATTTCTTATCTGTAAGTTTCGGTTCGGTTCGTTTGTTAAATAAACACTTCATTCGTTAGTTATTGTAGAAAACGTAAATTAGGTTTTGAAATCCTAATAATAAAAATATTAATATAATAATAATAATAATAATAATAATAATAATAATAATAATAATAATAATAATAATAATAATAATAATAATAATAATAATAATAAATTATTATTAATTAGGGTTTATAAGAAATTTACACACTAGACCTTCTAATTCCATAGATTAACAACTTTTACCCTCGAACTTTTAGGATATGACAAGTTTTACCCTTGGACTTTGATCAAATGACACTTTACACCTTTAAGTTTCAAAATTTACCCTTTTTACCCCTAGGGTTTCCAATCGACTGCGAACTAAATCCTTTTTATAAAACTTGTTAGAGTTTTGACACTTTTTACCCTTGAGACTTCTAAAACATTTCACTCGACGTCCTTGTTCTCTAAAAGCATTTTATTTCTTACGTATTTTAGCGAGACCTTTTACAACTCTTTAGCCAACTTATTTATCAGTGTCATAAGACTATTTTTACAAAATCCCAGACCTTGATTCAAACCCACGACTTTGAAATAAATTTTTAAAATGGGCGATCTTAGTTTCTTCAAGACAGAAAACACCCGATCATCAAATGGCTAGAACTCACTCGTTTCTTAATGAAATTAACTGATTCATTTCCCTAAAATTAGCTATCTCAGTGGTCTTTAATCATGCAAAAATCTAGAATTTTAGGGACACGTTTAGTGGTCGAAATTGGAGTCCAAAGCTCCAGGTCTGCTGTTGTCGAGACAGTTTGAAAAAAGAAAGAAAAATTTTAGTTTTTCGATTTTCGACTTTATTAGCTAGAGAAATTAGATTGTTTAAAGTATCTTAAACATATTTATCTATTTCTAAACACTATCAAGGGTCTTAAGGTTTTTAGAAAAATTATTTAAGTGTGTTTGTTTTTGGTTCGCTCGATAAGATAAAAAAAAAGAAATAATTGGTTTTTGTTATTTCTAGGTTATAACATGTTTTAATAGATGTTTATATGTGTTATTAGGATTATAATAAGTATAGGAAAAATAATTTAAAAGGGCTAGAACATACCTTTTGAAATGAAAGTCGATTAGGGCATTTTATGAACTAGGGTTTCGAATTGAGTTCTCCAACAGGTCTAGCCTCTTCCTTGGCCTTGAATAGGGTTTCTTTGGAGTGTTTGTGAGAGTATTGATTCTGAAGTGGGTGAGTAAAGGTTGTGGTTGTTTGTATGTCGAATGGTGGTGTGAAGGAAATGGGGCGTATGAGTTTATTTTTATAGGAGGAAATTATCTAGGATTATGTTGATGTGTTCTAATGTGATCCTTAGGTTTAGTAGCTGAGTTGGGTGGTGGAGGAGAGGCCACAAGGAGGGGGAAATGGCGTAGGGAGTTGTGGTGATGTGTTCCTCTCTTAACCATACAAGTCTCATTCTTCTAGAGGAGGGGGGATGTGGAGGAGTCATGTTCTTGCATTTTATCTCTTAAGTTTTAAGGAAATGAATTAGGGTTTGTGTTTCTAGTCCTATTCGAACCAATTAGGAGAACTAAAGTAGTTTTGGTTTCGTTAGGTGCTTAAAGGATTTGTACACTAGGCTTAAAGGTATGGTACTCTAGGGTTTAAGGTAAGATTAGGGTTTCTAGGTTTAGGGTTTCTTTAGAAATGATTTTTAGAATTATAGGAAATATTTTAGTGTGTATCGAATTACCTATATAAGTGAGAAAATGATTTTTGTGCTTAAGAGGGTTGTACTCTAGGCTTAAGAGGATTGTACTATAGTTAGGAAAATATGAAAAATATAATTTTAGTTATTTCTTAATTTTATCTAATTTTTAGATAATTTTTATTAAGCTTTAAATGCATATAAATGAGTTTTTAAGATTTTATGCATTGGAGGATTGTACCTTGAGTTTAAGGAGTTGTACATATATTAAATAACTTAATAAATTATTTTTAGAAATTATTGTGTAAAAATATTACAAAGTATGCCTTTTAAATAATTTTTATTAAAGTTTATATAAGGTTTTTAGTTATATTTAGTTTTTATGCTTTAAAGACTTGTACCTTAGTTTAGAAGTCTTGTACTTATATATTTTTATAAAAAATATTAATTAGGGTTTGTGATTTTATTACATATAATAATAGTTTTTGTGAAATTAGGGTTTAATCGGGAGTTATAGTGGAATTAGGGTTTCTGTGCTTTAGTGACTTGTACATTATTTAAATAAATTATACTTTAATATTTCTAAGGTTTTGTTATCTTCACATGGTGTTATGGTAGTTTAGGGTTTCATAAAACTCTTATCTATTAAGAAACGTTCAATTTTAAATGTTCGTTAACGAAATAACGTAAAGTGATAAGTGGGACCTCATAACGTTTTAGGTCAAAGATGTTTACATAGTTAAATACTAAATCAGTTAAGGTTGGGTTGCAAGCAGGGTTATCCGGGATGTGATCTTCGTCACATAAGATAATAGTTATGATCAAGAGAGAAAAAAAAATTCTACGTGGAAAAAGGATAAGTATTCTGAGAGATAATTTACTTAAATGAGGGATTTTTCACAGTGGTTACAGCATACGTGCCAATAGACTTACTACCAATCATTGATTTTACTGTTGAGATACACATTGTAATTGGAGCACTAGCAGTGTATATATGATCTAGTCACTTTCTTTAGGTCATTAAATATGTCTGGCAATTACTAGATATGGAATATAAATTGTCCCTTGAACTTCAAGTTCATATTCATTAGTGTGAGGATCAACATTTATATTATCATAATTCATTCCAAATTTCTCGCTGCTCATTCTCACCCTGAATGAATTATCAATTTCAACATCTCATTTCGCACAATTACAAAATCTCACATGGGAAATATAGTTTGTGACCAAAAACCATTCTATTGGGGATGATTCATTATAGATTAATGGCAAGATGCGAATTCATATATTATAATATGCCCCATAAACTAAATGTTTTGTTCTCATAATATTATTGGCTTTGCACTCAACTGAAGACGTTTTATAAACGTTTCAACAAAAGCAATTCACGTATAAATATGTGTTACATAAAGTTCAACACTTATTCCAATAATCGCCCAATTATTCACCACCATTCTCAATAATTTAATTTGGAATACCGTGTTCGCATTTTACAAGTCGAGCCACTAATCACGTTAACCTTAAGTTGCGTATTTGATGGTGCATCGATTTTAAAACTCAAAATGATCCACATGGAGCATGTATAGGCCTACATACATGTCATTTTATCTTTTCCAAAATTTTATAGGACAAAATTCTTACTTTAATTTGGTGGTGACAGATGAACATTTAACTAACAATGAGAACAATTATCTTTGAAGAAACTTATTATCCTTCTATGCATTTCGCATCATTATTGATCCGGGATGGTTTAACCAGTCATGCCACTTATTTAAATAATTTTGGCTCATAAACTTTGGTTTACGACTACATATGCCTCAATTTTACTTGAGTTTATGCAAAAATCAATAATTTAATGAATTTATTACAACATCACGATCTCCAATGAAATCTATAAAAGCTCTTTATGACTTATATATAGTTAAAAACTGTGCTCACATAGGCTCATAGCATTATACTTCGTAACAAACAAATGTATTTCATATACATCAAGTTACACTATTTACAAAGCACATACATTTTACAATCAATTGGTTGCCTCGTTATGGTTGTGGCGTCGTCAGCCCGCCGTCATTTCATCAGTTTTGAATGAAACCTAGTTATTAATTATTGATTGTCATCTCTTGTTTAATTGGTTGCCTCGCGTTAGGAGTATGAAAACCGGCTTCATTCTTATATGTATTAGCTTGTGTATTCTACTAAACACAACACTAGAGTGCACTAGTTGTTTTTATCATTGTATTTATTGCTTGAATTGCGGCTTGTCAATAGTAAGAGTTTTAATGACCTTAAGATTCTTAAAGGAGACCTATAAATTCATAGAGTTAGGTCATATGGCACCTCCCTACGACCAATATTAAGGAATACAACACGGCAACTAAAACAAGGACGTGACAATTCGACTAATTAATAAAAGATAACTAGGGAGTAAGGATAATTTAAGTGAACACCTTAATCTATCATAAGAGTTACCAATTTACCTTTTCCGCATAATTAGTTTAATTCAGATTTTATTAGTTTAATTAGTAGTTTTAAAAAACCACTCTTCAAACCTCGAGATATTTACTTTGCTTTATAAAAAATATAAAAATACAAAAACAATTATCCCTCACCTTTATACATATCTCGTCATACATTTCGGCCTTCACAACACTATTCCCCTAGAGAATGATCAATCCCCGAGTCTTGCCTATACTACACTACAACGGTTAGGTACACTGCTTAAAAGGATTGTAAAACTTATTGAGGCTTACAATATCCGCATCAATATCCATAAAATATTCATAAAACACAAACTATATATGATAATTAAACCAACCATTTTTATAATCAAAACCTTCATTAATTTACTCATATACGGCTAAATATAAAATCAAAACTTTTCTCACTATCATTTTCAAATTACAATCCCATCGGTAAATACCTTGCTTGTGAAAATCCACGCTTACACTCTCACACAATATTTATAGTCAAATAAACTACACCTCTTACTCTTATCTAACTCAGCTACATATAATTCTTATATATTGTTAGGATAAACGTTATTATATTATTATG